>JAESVK010021648.1:6071-24171 GCA_017140935.1 Hamamelis virginiana | reverse complement strand
TTTTTTTTTTTACTGTGCAGTTTAAACATCATAAGTGCAGGTTTATTTATAAACTATATAGTTAAAACTGTTTTTTTTGTTTTTTAGACACAATAATATTAAAAATAAATCGTTAGTTTAAGTATAATAAGGCGAATGATACAATAAAGAAGAAACTGAATAGTGTAAACCATTTAATATAAGATAATAATACACACCTGATATTACAGTTAATAATGCTAATGTAAATAAAATTTAATCTAATTAAATGGAAACGAGGCTAATTCTCTTATAGCCGGTAGAACTCTAACTGTTTCTTGAGGTCTTCAGGCTTTAAATGCAGCCTCTGCGCACTGTTCGCAAATACTTAGTCCAGGTGTAACTTGATTAGGAACGGGTAAAACAACACCATTATTAACGAATTGAAGTGGCTGGCCATTGTAAAAAAGAGTGTGACGTGGATACTGATTACTTCAAGGGAGTATAACAGTATTTCCCATTACTTGAGAACAAGCAAATCAGTTACTGTATACTGCTCTATTTTCTACCCATGGAATAAGTGCACCTAATACCGTTGTACCAAACTGGTTTACAAATAATACCATTCTTACTCCCTCCAAGGGCACGAAAGGTTTAAAAGAAAGAGGTCCAAGTCCTTCTGTATAATTTGGGAATCATACAAGGATACCGCTAATTTGATGTCTAAGTGTTTCATAAAACGGGTCATATACGGTTGTGTTCATGATTTGACTTATATTTATAGTTGCACCATCGCTACAATGAAGAGTAATTGACTTAATAAAAAATAACAATAATAAAGTACAAAAAATAAATAATGAAGTTAATACTGTAATAATTGACGCTACAAAAACAAGATAACCTACAACAACTAAAAAAGATATTATAATTGGTTTAATTGCACGTTTATATATATGATAACATGAATAATATGTAAATATCTCTCTTATAACTAAACGAACGCAGATAGACACAGAAATATAAGCTAAATCAACATACCATATCGAACTTTGTTTAGGTAAACTGGCGAAAGCATGTGGTTTAGGTGGACTATTCAATGCTCATTCTAAACTGGTGTATGATCTACTTAAAAGGTTTTGTAAGAAATCAGTATAGAATTGAGGTGTTAATCATGGATATCTACTTACTGCTTTACCTTCTACCAATTGGTTATAAGTTATATTTAAGAATAATCAAGTAGCAACAACTGATATTATAGATCCAAAACTACTTATTAAGTTTCAACCTGCAAAAGCATCAGGATAGTCACTTATTCTTCTAGGCATTCCTTGTAACCCTAAGAAATGTTGAGGGAAAAAGGTAACGTTAACCCCAATAAATAGGATTCAGAAATGAACTTTACCCAATAATATATTGTAATCTAATCCTAATATTTTAGGTATTCAAAAGTATCAAGCACTGAATAAAGCAAACACTGCACCCATACTAAGTACATAGTGGAAATGAGCTACAACATAATATGTATCATGGAACGCAATATCAAGTGATGCGTTTGCTAATACTACACCAGATAATCCACCTACAGTAAACATGAATACAAAACCTAAAGCGAATAGCATTGCAGGTGTTAATTGTATAGATCCCCCATAACAAGTAGCTAATCAACTGAATATTTTAATACCGGTAGGTACTGCTATAATCAATGTGGCTGCTGTGAAATATGCTCTAGTATCCACATCTAGCCCCACACTGTACATATGGTGACTTCAAACAACAAATCCTAAGACTCCAATTGACATCATTGCATAAACCATTCCTAAATAACCGAAAACACTTTTATTGGAACTAGCTGAAATAGTGGTACTGATTATACCAAAACCTGGTATTATAAGTATGTAAACCTCAGGGTGACCGAAAAATCAGAATAAATGTTGGTACAATATAGGGTCCCCACCTCCGGCTACTTCAAAGAATGACGTGTTAAAATTTCTATCAGTCAATACCATTGTAATTCCACCTGCTAATACAGGTAATGATAATAGTAAAAGAACAGCTGTAACAATTACGGCTCATCCAAATAAAGCTAATTTGTGTAGTCTTATACCAGGTGCTCTCATGTTCAATATGGTTGTTATGAAATTCATAGCACCTAATAAACTACTTATACCTGAAAGATGTAAAGCAAATATAGCTAAATCCACACTTGGTCCACTGTGACTTTGTATTCCTGATAAAGGAGGGTAAAGTGTTCAACCTGTCCCTGCACCATTTTCTATGATACTTGCGAAAACGAATAAGATTAAACTAGGTGGTAATAATCAAAAACTAATATTATTTAATCTGGGAAACGCCATATCAGGCCCACCTACTAATAATGGTAAAAGGAAATTACCAAATCCTCCTATCATTGCGGGCATAACCATGAAGAATATCATTAAAATAGCGTGAGCAGTAATTATACTATTATACAGTTGGTTATCTGCTATATACTGCACACCAGGTCCTGATAATTCTAATCTTATTAATACAGAAAATGCAGTTCCTAATAACCCTGAGAATAAAGCAAATATTAAATATAGTGTACCTATATCTTTCGCATTACTAGACAGAAATCAACGTTCTGTTCATAAAGATATTGAATCTTTAGATGTTTCTATATAGTCTCTCGATTTTTCTTCAGTTAGTTTCTCTGATGTATTTCACTCCATACGAGGTAAATCATTAAGTCTTGGTAACTCTAAATTATACATTATTACTATGGCTAAATACGTTAAATATAAATGATATGAATAATCATGTATCATTAAACAAAAAGTGAAGACATTTAATGTAAATTCACTATGTTTTTCATTACAAAAATAAATCTTAGTATTACTAATGATTATTATATATTTTTTTTTTTTACTTTTTTAACTATTATGATTAATATAAACGTGAATGTTGTGTTAATAACTTACTTACTAATGTTATAATACGTTGAGTGAAAATTTATAATAACTTTCACTTTTTACCAAAGTAATAATCATATACACGTAAAAAGTTGTGTGTGTGAAATCCTGTTTAAAATATAGAAATTAAAGTTTAGCAGTGTTATATAAAAATTGATATGTTTTCACAACTCAAGTGACTTACATACTAATCTAAAATTTTTCTTGTTATATATGCATATTTTACTCTACTCGTTATAACAACCTACTATTTATAATGGTTTATTAATTTATTATTTTCCTAATCTGTTTTGTTATTGTAAGGGATAGGTGATTCGAACACCTAACCTTCCGTGTGTAAAACGGTTGCTCCACCAATTGAGCCAATCCCTTTCTTTTTTCAATATAAAGTAAGAAAAAACACTAAGCGTAACAAAATCTTCTTTTTTTTTACATTATGGTGATACTGTTAGTTTATATCTCTATTTGCATTAATGCATTTCTATTCATCATAAACCAATAAGCCTGGGGAGAAATTCGAATTCTCATTATTAATGCATGAAATTAATGTTCTAACCCATTGAACTACCCGGGCTAGTAGCGTTATACTAATAAATTATAGATTAAACATATACTTGTATATTTGTATTCATAACAGGGTGAATATCCTGATTCGAACAGGAAACCCACTGTTCCACATACAGTTGCTCTACCTATTGAGCTATATTCACCTTTATGTTGGAGTGACTCGAACACTCAATAGTAAATATCAAAAATTCATGACTTACCGATTAGTCCACAACATATTTATCATAAGTTATTATCCATTTAATGGTAATCAATCTTACATTATTTTATATTTTAATTGTTTTTATAGGTGACAAGATTTGAACTCGCACGGATGTTATCCATTCCATCCTAAGTGGAAACTGTCTACCAATTTCAGCACACCTATTTTGTACATTCATAATGTAACATGATTTTGGGTAATGTGACGGTATAGTCATTGCCCGAGGTAAGACTCGAACTTACAACCTAAGCATCTTCAGAGCTCCGCTCAACCAATTGAGCTTCTCGGGCTTTACATGGTGATTTATGTATTCCATAATTTATTTTTTTTTTTATTAGTCTAAAAAGATAAACGGTTTGTTACGTTACTCACAACAAGAAGAATAAGTGGAGATATTAGGACTTGAACCTAGAATAACGATATGCAAAATCGCAGTTTTACCAATTAAACTATATCCCCTACGGTGCATATGGCATTAAATGTATCTATGATATATTATATTTATAATTATACTACTTATGAGAAGTATACAATTGTTGTTTGTCTCTGCTGCATCTCTTTTTTATTTGTATTATACATTGATGGTGACATTTTACAACAAGTATTGTGTAGATTAAATACTACATGTAAAGACTAGTCCAATCTCTATATTATAACCCACCTGGGGATCGAACCCAGGATGTGACAGTGAAAATGTCATGTCTTAACCACTTGACTAGTGGGTCCTAAAAATAAACACATTAAAAGATTTTTTTTATATTTAAAGCGTAGTTAAACCCATTATCCAAGGAACGACTCGAACGTTCACGATATAATATCAGAAAAGCTTAAGTTTTCCCTGTCTACCAATTCCAGCACTAGGATGTGTTTTTATATGTTTATTTATTAAGAAAAAAGAGAATGGTAGTAGATTAAGGCCAGAATGATTCGAACACACATCTGAGCTATCATGAGCAGCTTGCTTTACCAATTAAGCTATAGCCTTTATTTGAGGATTAATCCTTTTTTAATTAACTATTAAGAGATACATATAAAACGAAATACGATTGAAGCCCAGTGCAAGTATCGCACTTGCTTACACTGATTACAAAACAGTTACATTACTTTTATGCTAACCGGGCTTATAAATTATTAAATTTAAACATTACGATTATTGTGCGCGGATAAAAGATTCGAACTTTTATATATGGGACATGAGCCCATTGTTTTACCATTATACTAACCCGCGTGTTAAAGTATCATATCATCATTTATAACAATACTCAATATATTATAAGAGCTATGAGATTCGAACTCATATAATTATAATTAAAAGTTATATACTTTAACCATTAAGTTAAGCTCCTTTTTTGGGTGTTTTTTATGTTTATAAATCCCGTGCAATTTCCACTACACGAACCATATTTCGACTTAACACCAATCAAAGTCACGCATACGAAAATCGCTTAAAAAATATCTTTTACTCTACCCAAAATCAATGATATCATCTTTATTTAGTTTATCTGATCATTAATATGAGAGTTCTGCTATGTATTTACCCTTTAAAAGGTTTTAGGAGATATATAACAAGAATTAAAAACGACCAAACTTATTGCGCATACTCCTTTCAGCGCCTGACGAGTGGTTAGTACCCGACTGATATTGGATTCACCGTGACGTAATGTTTCACGATTACTAGTAATTTCGTTTTCATGCAGTCGAGTTTCAGACTACAATCCATATAATATTTTGTTTTGGAGATTAGCTCAAATTTGCATTTTTGCCTCTCTTTGTACAAACTTATGTGGCACGTCTATAGCCCACAATATTAAGGTCATGATGACTTGCCTTCATCCCCATTATTGCCTTGACAATGTCTTAGCACCGCTTTATATAAAAATAAATAAAGTAAGGGTTTACGTCAATTTATTGAATCTAACCATAGTCTCACGACATTAACTAAAGACAGCCGTGCAACGCTTGTGATATCAGTTGTTCATATAAAGAGTATGGTATATACACATATCTGATGAACATGTAATCTCTAATACATAAATATTACTGATAACATTCAAATTGTGGTAAGGTTTTTCGAGGATCATCGAATTAAATAACATACTTCACTACTGGTTTCAGAAACGGTCTAATGATTTCAGTTCCTGCGTTGCCACATTACTCTTGAGGTGGAGTGCTTACACTTTCATTTATACATCAAATTATTGTTCAATATATAACACTCATCATTTTCTGCTTGGACTACTAGGGTCTCTAATCCTATTTGCTCCCCAAGCCTTCGTCCCTTAACGTCAGTTTATACATAGAGGGTTGCCTTCGCCGTTATCCGTCCTACCAGTATCACAATATTTTATCTCTACACCGGTAGTCCTAATATTTACCTCTCCCATAAAACTCTAGCATCCCAGTACCCTTGTAGGGTTAATTATGCCGTCTAGGTACCCTTTACACCTAATAAAGATGAATAACACTAGTCTTACTTGTATTGCCGCGACTGCTGGCACAAGATTTGGTCAAGACACTTAGATAGATATCTGTCATCATCAATCACCTATCTAGAACTTTATTTAATAAAATCAATATACATTCTCCCAAATTGCTGGTTCAGCCATTAGGCCATTGACCAATATTCCTCACTGCTGTACTATACGCATTGGGATTTTTTCAGGCCCAATGTGATCAATAAACCTCTCAGTTATGATTACAAGTTAAAGCTAGTTATGAAATTACCTTAACTACTACTTACTTGGAGATATCATGAGCATCTTAAAGCGAAATTTATATTCTTTCATGTATAAGGTATTTTTCCCTTACTTTAAGGAAACCAAGATATATTATACTCACCTTTACACCACTTTATATTTTTTTAATTATAACGTACGATTAGCATGTGTCAAGCCTTTGGACAGCGTTCATTCAGAGCCATCATCAAACTCAATAAAAAAGAGGGTATACATGTTATCACATTATGTTTTTCAACACAGATAATCAATTATGTTTTTCAACACAGATAATCAATTATGTCTCTAATGCAATAATATTATAGATAAGTTAAAATATAAAAATAAATTTTTATTCACCGTCATCTCATCCATATCCCGGCATTTCGGTGTCTGAAGTCAAATCAGAAGAATCTTGTACAAAATATTTAAAAGACTTATCTTCTAGTTGATCGGCGGAAGAAATATCTTTTTTCAAAGACTCTCTTTCATCTCTTGAAAGCATATAAGATGCTTCATCTAACAATGCTTGAGCTTTCTCCTTTGCAGCTTCCAAGTATCTTTCCGCTGTTATTAGAGATCACTCTTCTCTAGATTTATCCCCACTAGACAGGTCTGCATCAGCTTCTTGTTTAGTTAGTTCTAGTTTGTTTTCTATAGATGTAAGCTTCTCCGGACTTATACAATTTAATTTATTATTTATTTTATCATTTATCTCATTAGTTTTATTAATAGCATGATTTTGCATCATTAAAAGTTCTTCGTTTCTATCCATTTTTCTGTTTATTATAATTTAAATCTTCCTCTTTGTCAATTAATGAAGCTCCAAGGCATCTTTGATGTATGAACATGACAACACAACAAAGACCTGGGCTTGTATGAATGCTATAGCAAATTCTAAACCGGAAAATGCTATAATGAATGCTAAAGGTAGTAACCCTAAAAAAAAGAAAACTATACCCGAGCTCATTATGTTATATGCAAACCCACTTAATATGTTTAATAACATATGACCTGATAGTCGTTAAGTAATAAGATTTTATATGTACTTGAATATATATATACCTTTAAATGGATTTATCCTGTTTTGTTTTAAATACAATGATATAGAAGCTTGATACAAACCTAAATCTCTAGCTGCAGCACCTATTGAAGAGTATGTAGTTGTAGTGTTAGCTTTAACATTTATTACTTGTATTTGTTTAGAGTATTTCTGTAAGCTTAACGCTGAACGATCTTTGTTAATAATATTAGTTAATTTAAATCTGTGTAAACCTAATACGGGTTTACTGCTATCTATGAAGATATAATGTTCTATATACTTTCTATTAATACCTAAGGCAAGGGCAGCTGCTCTTATAGCATGGTAACTAGTAATTTGATTGGTTTCAATATTAGTTACTTCTACACCTATTTTATTAGAATTTGATAGAGACAGATTTATATTTGATCTTTTCAAAGCAGAGTTACGCATCTTTTCAACCGTAGCTTCAGAGTGTTTTCAACCTGACCCTCTTGAAGGACTACCTGGAGTGTTAAGTATATTGTATTCTGGAGAATACACATCAAAATAGTATTTCTCTCTTGCCATAATATCTTCCAAAGTACAGTATTCTAATATTGTCAAAGTAAAATTACTAAATCCGTATTTTAATAACGCTTTGTTAATACGCATACTTTGCTCCTTAGACAATCTATTTGTATTATAATACTCAAGAAGTCTACGATTAAGATTTAAAGAACTACCTACGTATTTATCACCATTAACTTTATTAGTTCACATGTATATACCTGTTTTACCTTTCACTTGTTTTAAAATATTTAGTTTATCATTTATTACATAATCAAATGTAATAGGTAACATAGTACTTGAACTTGAAGATTTTACTGAATAAGATCTCTTAAAAATAAGTGGGATATTAGAACGTTTTATATTATTATTTCTACGTATAAGTACAGATTTAAATTCAACTCTTTTTATATTTTGTGTTGATACATTTACAATAAAATACATCAACAGGATATTCATTATATATATATAAAATATTCGTTCTTTATATAGTCAAATTACGTCTTTAATCTTAGGTTACTTAGTTTCTCCTAAGAACCAGTTTCCTGGCGACTAGAGTACACCTTACAATTATGTATTATAATTGAAAAACCATCTACTCGTTGCTCTTTTACAGTCATATTAAGTAATATGACTGATTTAGATCCGCGATCACCCATTTTAGTTTCCTTCATCTTTTCTGATATTACCATACCCTGAGTCATTAATCAGGCCGGATATAAAGTTTCCTTTGTATCTTTGGTTAGAAAAGCTTTAGGGCTTCCCCGGAGTTTGGCTTTTTAAACACACATTATCATATGTTGGCTGCAAGTCTTAACCCTAATGAAACATTTCTAGCTAAGTATGATATAAATTCTATCAGAACTAACAATGGTAGTAGCGCTAATGGACAACCTGATGGTACAAATAGAGAGAAAAATTTCAATCCATGTTTACTGAACCCTAATATAGTTGCCCCTAAAACAATTGTGAAACTTAGTGAGAAAGTTAAAATGAAATGACTTGTTGGTGCAAAACTGTACGGAACCAAACCTATTAAGTTATTCATTAATATGAATAAAAATAATACGTACATTAAAGGAAAATATGCTTGACCTCCTTTACCATTTATTTGGTTTGTTACTATGCTATGCACAGTAGCGTATATAGACTCTTGACCTATTGATCATGTATTTGGTATAAGTTTATTACCATTGTTCGACATTAGGTTTACGGTTAATACTAAGTAACCGGCTATTACAACATAAAGTGCTATGTTTGTTATAGATAGTGACAAATTACCTAGTACAGGTGCTTCTATACTTAAAAGATTTCTGATTTCGAATTGGTCTAAAGGACTTATTATAAAATTTGTCATTTTTGTTTTAGAATTTAGTTCATTATTTAAATATACCTATGCTGGATGATCAATTGAAAGTAATTAATAGAACGCGATTTAAAAGTGTTATAATTTACTTATAAATAAACGTGTTGTAAACAGACGAACGAATCTAGGTAATATGTATTTAGATAGCACGTATATTAACAAAACTATAGTCATAAACGTGAAGATTACTTGGTTAATAAAATAAAAAGGTACTAATTGAGGCATTTCTTAGTGATATTTAATTATAACTGTTATATGTTATTCAGTGATACTAAAAACTAAGATGGAATGATTATTGCAAATATAAGACATTTTCATTAGCTCAATGGTAGAGCAGGATACTTCTAATATCTAGATCTAAGTTCGAGTCCTAGATGAAAAACATGTTACTAACTTTATTAATATTATTATTACTTTCTAATGCTGTCTCATCGGACAAAGATAAATCCATATTGTACTCAAGAACAGTTATATTGTCTCTACTTTTTATCGTTTTACTCTTAATAAATAATTTATATGTAAGCCCTTTGATAAATAGTATAGGTATATACGGTGGGCTGTTTAATGTAACCATAACAAGTCATACCTTAAACATATTCATCTATTTTATTAGCGCAATCATTTTAACATTAACTGCTTTTTACCCTAGAAAAATTAATTTAAAACAATTTTCATCTATATTTGATATGTTTAGTAAAAAACTTGTCTATAACAAAAATGTGATTAGTAACAAAACAGGTGAGCAGTTTAGAATTATAGAATATGCTCTTATAATTGTATTTATATTAAGTGGTGCTATGTTTCTTATAAGTACAGCAGATCTTGTATCTATATTTTTAGCCATAGAATTACAAAGCTACGGATTGTATATACTGTCTACATTGTACAGAGATTCAGAACTGGCCACAGGAAGCGGTTTAACGTACTTTTTGTTAGGTGGTCTTTCTTCTTGTTTCATATTGTTGGGTTCGGCGTTATTATACTCAAACACAGGAACAACTAGCATGGATAATATATATATAATCAACAATATATGTGATGTAAAAGAAATCGTAAACTTCCAAAACTGATATGATTCATCATTTATACATTTATGTTTAATTATAATGGTTACAGGTTTTTTATTTAAAGTGAGTGCAGCTCCATTCCATTTTTGATCACCAGATGTCTACGACGGTATCCCTACTATAGTTACTACTTTTGTAGCTATAATAGCTAAGATATCAATATTCGGATTCCTGCTTGGGCTAGTATACTACACAGAGTGTGATCATACAGATTTCTCTTGAAAAAACATTTTGATGTTAAGTAGTTTATTTTCTTTAGTTATAGGATCAGTTCTTGGGTTAACACAATCCAGAATTAAAAGACTATTTGCATACAGTACTATATCTCATGTAGGGTTCATCTTATTAGCATTATCTATAACAACAACAGAATCAATACAATCTTATATATTTTATATACTACAGTATTCGTTAGCTAACCTAAATGCATTTGTTATTTTAATAACAATAGGATATACTCTATATCTTTATAGTTACAAGGAAAATAGTGAAGGAGAAAAACTAATAGACCAAAATAACTCACCTATACAGTACATTAACCAAATAAAAGGGTATTTTCACATTAATCCCTACCTTGCTATAAGCCTTTCGATAACTTTATTTTCATTTGTTGGTGTACCTCCTTTAATGGGATTCTTTGCTAAACAGATGATATTGAGTTCTGCATTAGATAACGGTTATATATTTATGACACTAGTAGCTATAATTACAAGTGTTATAGGTGCAGGTTATTACCTAAATTTAATAAAACAAATATTTTTTTACAAAAGCGATTATATAAAAAACACCTCGATATTACAACATGATAAATCTGGTAAAGGATTGGCATATGTTTACAGTACAAGTAATCGTGGAGATAGTTTAGATAAATTCTCGTTCAATTTAACCGATATAACCGTAAATAGCTCTTTAAGTGGAGTAATTTCTATACTTACACTTTTACTAATTGTATTCATACTTATACCTATGGAATGATTTAATATAATAACAATATTAACGATCAATTAATCTAGGTAAGGCCTGGTCCCCCCAGCGTCGCTAAGGCTCCGCAAAAGATTAGATCATAAACTCATAATAATATTATCACCGATAACATTTATATATTATTCACTGTGTTGAACATGGATATAGTTATAGAACAAAAAATGTATGTTTGTACATAACAAAATAAAATAAATTACCTTCATTTTTTGTTTAAATGTTAAATAATGTTGTATTTTCCTACCTTAATATCTATAGTAGAGGTTATAGTTGTTACAGTACCTGTATTACTTACAGTTGCTTTTGTTACAGTAGCTGAAAGAAAAACCATGGCAAGTATGCAAAGAAGACTAGGTCCTAATATTGTAGGATACTATGGTCTTCTACAAGCATTTGCCGATGCTCTAAAGTTACTATTAAAAGAGTACGTATCACCTACGCAAGCTAATATCATTTTATTTTTCCTAGGTCCTATAATAACCTTGATTTTCTCATTATTAGGTTATGCCGTAATACCTTACGGTCCTGGTCTTGCGATATGAGATTTTGACCTGGGAATTTTATACATGTTAGCCGTGTCTTCACTTGCAACTTATGGAATACTGTTAGCAGGTTGATCTGCAAATTCTAAATATGCTTTTCTAGGTTCATTAAGAAGTACAGCACAATTAATAAGTTATGAGCTTATACTGAGTTCAGCTATATTACTTGTGATATTATTAACGGGTAGTCTTAATTTAACAGTAGATGTTGAAACGCAAAGAGGTATATGATTGATTGCACCACTTTTTCCTATATTTATAATATTCTTTATAGGTTCCGTGGCAGAAACCAATAGAGCTCCATTTGACTTGGCAGAAGCCGAATCAGAATTAGTGAGTGGGTTTATGACAGAACACGCGGCAGTAATATTTGTATTCTTCTTTTTAGCAGAATATGCAAGCATAGTTCTTATATGTATTCTTACCGCACTACTTTTCTTAGGTGGGTATTTAATAGATTATAGTATTATAACTCTGTTTATAAAAGATACTTATTCTGAGTTTTTACTAAAAGATATATTTTCTATATTATCTAATCCACTTGTTGAAGGTATGTTATACAGTATAACGTTGGGTGTAAAATCATGTATAATGATTTTTATATTTATATGAGTTAGAGCATCTTTCCCACGTATAAGATTTGATCAATTGATGTCATTTAGCTGAACAGTACTTCTTCCTATTGTTATTGCGTTTATTGTAATGATACCCGGTGTGTTATATGGTTTCGATATGTTGCCTAGTAATATTTCTTTACTATAAACGGTGTTTTATGTACATCGTACAAAAATAATTCAATATGCTTAAGTGATTTAAACAAAAAACTTAATACCGACAATAATATAAAATAATTTCAAAAACTTGTGACAAAAAAGTGTACATTTATAATACGGACAAAAGTAAATTAATTAATATTTATAATAAATATAAAGGTTTCATTATGTAATATTACATGTCCAATCAGACCCTTGTTAGATATTAAAATTGTAAGCTTGTACTTAACAGTAAATATGTATTTTTTATAACAAGTACGCTATAGTAATATAATAGACTATCATAATATAAAAAGAACGAAATTGTTAAAGATTGTTAAATAGATATTAAACTCCATTTAAACGTGTACAATATTACCAATGTATAGTATATATCGTTAATACAATTATTTATTTGTTTATTTTTTTCAATAAATGATGGTTTTACCCTTTATTATCTTTGCAGTTGATATAGAAACACCATATATTATTACAATTAGTTTTAGCCTATGGTATTTCTAGGTTATCCATAGCATTTATTTCATCCCATGTTTTTTTTATGTAAGGAATTTTAGGTTTAAATGATATACATTATGTCTGTATATGAAAGAAGTGCATTTCAAGGACATCCCTTTCATTTGGTGTCCCCTTCACCATGACCCTTATTTACTTGTATTAGTTTATTAACGCTTACTACGTCATTTGTCTCAACAATGCACGGTTTCACAGGTGCTATATACTTTTTAATGGCTGCTTTATTACTTCTTATATCAAGTATGTCATTTTGATTTAGAGATGTTATATCAGAAGGAACTTTTTTAGGTAATCATACACTTGCAGTACAAAGAGGTTTAAATATGGGAGTAGCCCTATTTATAGTCTCCGAAGCTTTATTCTTTTTAGCTATATTCTGGGCTTATTTCCACAGTGCTCTATCTCCAACTGTGGAGCTTGGAGGGCAATGACCTCCGGTAGGTATAGAAGCTATAAACGCTTTTGAGTTACCATTACTTAACACTGTATTGCTTTTAGCATCAGGTGTTACTATAACTTATTGCCATCACTCTGTTATACAAGGTAACAGAAACGCATCTTTATACGGTGCGGCTTTCACTATAATACTTGCTATAATATTCACAGGATTTCAAGGTGTAGAATACTCAGTTTCTTCTTTCACTTTATCTGACGGTGCTTTCGGATCTTGTTTTTATTTTGGAACAGGATTCCATGGATTACATGTTATAATAGGTACAATATTCATAGCAGTAGGTTTATGACGTTTATATTCATACCAACTAACGGAAAATCATCATTTAGGATTGGAGTCTGGTATACTTTATTGACATTTTGTTGATGTTGTGTGATTATTTTTATTCCTTTCTGTATATTACTGAGGAAGTTAAACTAATATTGACTAATACAGTACATTCAAATAATATTTTTCTATCTATTTTCAGCATAACCCTTTAGGAAAGAATCTTCTCTTTTAATATAGAATTTATAACATTTTTTTTTATTTACATGTCTAGCTTGTATATTTTAAATGAAACATTCACTAACGGATTAAATTATAATACTATTAATTTAATATCTATTTTATCTGTGTTATGTAGTATTTTTGTCATCATAAGCAAAAACCCCATTGTTTCGGTGTTATTTTTAATAGGTTTATTTTTAAATATAGCTGGATACTTAATGATGTTAGGTATGAACTTTATAGGTCTTTCTTACCTACTAGTTTATGTAGGAGCAGTGTCTATACTATTTTTATTTATTTTGATGTTAATTAACGTTAGAATATCTGAGTTAAGTACTGATAATAACAACAGTGTACCTTTAGGTATTGCTATAGGTATATTTTTTAATATTACACTTTATAAGTTGTTACCTTATAACACAGAAATAGGTAATTTCTATAATATAGAAAACCATGGGGCTAGCTCAAAAATTAGTCAGACTGTAAGCAGTTACTTTTCTATATTTTACAACAAAGATTTATCATTTGTAACAAGTAATATATGAGACGGTGCTTTAGCAGAATCATCGCATATAACAAGTATAGGTAACATTTTATACACAAACTATCCTTTATGGTTAATTATAACATCTTTAATACTATTATTGGCAATGGTTGGAGCCATAATTATAACGATAAAAAAATAGCCGTTTTTATTTCTGTGTATAACTTAGAAAATAAACCAATTATTTAGCTTTAATATTAGTGTGTCCGAAAAAATTAAAGAATGTTAACCATTTATTTTAATTGTGTCAAAAAAAAAATATATAATAATTAGATATCTTTAAGGATATATCGCACATATAAAATAGAAGGTATTTACCCTACCACAATATTCTCTGGTTTTTAAGTAGAAAAAATCGGTGTAAAATAGTCTCATCTTGTGCACTGTACATACGTATTAATAACCACATTTACAACAGGAGAAAACCACTAGGCCATACCTCAGCTAGGTTGATAATATGCTTTAATGGGATGAAACTTATAAGATATACTTTAGAAAAAAAAAAAATAATTAAATATGATCAAATATATAGAAATATATACTGTGATAATATACTTTATAAAAAACCAATGAATCTATTTAGCCCTATATATACACTTTAAACTAAATACACTTTAACTAATGAAAAAGCTCGCCTATCTATTTTTTATATCCGCATCAGCTGCTTACAACTATAAGTTACTAGGGATGTTAAGCAACCATTTAGAAATTTTCTGGCTGTCACCTATATTCATTACCGTGAGTATTATGATAGCTTATGCGGTGAGACTTGGTTTAGAGGGAAAACATCGTGGTTCAGTATACTATCTTAATCTATCAATATACACATCATTATCTGTATTTTTTTTACTAAATGCAAGACTAATATTTGTTTATTATTCAGGATCAGATTTAGCATTGGAGTTACTATCTGTGTTTATATTATGTATAAATCCAGACTATATAGCAAATTCATGGTTTGCTATAAACATACATATGTCAAGCAATAATACTAATGGATTTGGGGAATTCTCAGGTAATGGTGCTAATGGGTTCGAATCAGGTAGTAATATTAATGGGTCTGGGTCAAATAATAATGTTAATGGGTCTGGATCAAACATACCTCTTAATCCCACCTCATCTGATACATCTCCAACTAATGAACGTAACACCGTTTACGGTAGACAAGTAGGTATAATACCTTTTCGTCATAACCCTCTTACATGAGCAACCCACTCTAACATAAATAGTAACATCTGGGGAGATCATAGCACAGGATACGCATACATGACTAGCGCTAATCTTGATGACGATAATATAGTTAATAATATAATAGGTAACAATCGTATTCTTTGTAATAATTATTTTTCAATTAAAAGACTTAGCATTGTTAGTCAACATTCGTTAAATGGGGAAGAAAATCAAGTTGCAGTACAGAAACTTCAAGGTTTATTAATGCAAAAAATAATGATAGAGGTAAGTAGAGGATGAGAACCCATTACAATAGGAGAAATACGTTAAATTATATTTTAAGTTGAATGACAGTGTGCTAAAATTAAAGTAAACTTGTATACCATATCTTAGATATAAAGCAATATCATATTAGCAAAAACAATCTAACGTGTATTTCTATATATTGTGATACTATTAAAAAAAAATAATCATTATATATCTTTAAGTATATGTTGCACAGATGCAATATAAAATGTTTACCCCGTCACAATATTTACACTTTAAACTATTTATATCAATAAGAATGTACTTATCGTTAATACTTTTTCTAACCGGACTACTAGGTTTCGTGTTAAACAGAAGAAATATAATATTAATGCTTATTTCAATAGAAATAATGCTTTTATCCGTCACCTTTCTTATATTAATTAATTCATTGAATTTTGATGACATATTAGGACAAGTTTACGCAATATATATAATAGCTATAGCAGGTGCTGAATCTGCAATAGGTCTAGGTATATTAGTTGCCTTTTATAGATTAAGAGGAAGTGTGTCTATAGAAGCCTTTTAAACAATGTATTTAGTTATGATTTTTTTACCTTTGCTTGCCTCAATATCCTCTGGTTTTTTAGGTAGAAAAATCGGTGTAAAAGGGTCTCACGTTGTAGGCTGTACATCCGTATTAATAACCACATTTTTAGCTATAGTAGCTTTTTTTGAGGTTGGTTTGAGTAACATACCTGTGCAGATAAATTTGTTCAAATGAATAGATTCTGAATCCTTACATGTATCGTGAAGTTTTAATTTCGACTCTTTAACAGTGTCAATGTTAATACCTGTTTTAATCGTATCTTCTTTAGTACATGTGTACTCCATAGGATATATGAGTCATGATCCTCACAATCAAAGATTTTTCAGCTATTTAAGTCTATTCACATTCATGATGATAATACTTGTAACATCTAATAATTACTTACTTATGTTTGTAGGATGAGAAGGTGTGGGTGTGTGTTCTTATTTGTTGGTTAGTTTTTGGTTTACAAGAATAGCTGCAAACCAGAGCTCTATTTCAGCCTTTCTAACCAATAGAGTGGGGGATTGTTTTTTAACTATAGGTATGTTTGCAATACTGTGATCTTTCGGTAATGTAGATTATTCCACTGTGTTTTCTATTGCCCCTTTCATAAACGATAATGTTGTAATTATAGTAGGAAGCTGTTTGTTAATAGGAGCTATGGCAAAAAGTTCGCAAATAGGTCTTCACGTTTGATTGCCTATGGCGATGGAAGGTCCCACACCTGTTTCCGCACTAATACACGCTGCTACAATGGTTACTGCAGGTGTATACTTACTAATGCGTAGTTCTCCTTTAATAGAGTATAGCGAAACAGTATTGCTACTATGTCTATGAATCGGAGCTATAACAACAGTGTTTAGTTCTCTTATAGGTTTATTTCAACAAGACATTAAAAAAGTTATAGCATACTCTACTATGAGTCAATTAGGTATGATGGTTATAGCAATAGGGTTATCTTCTTATAACGTGGCTATATTCCATCTAGTTAATCATGCCTTTTATAAAGCACTTTTATTTTTAGGGGCTGGTTCTGTAATACATGCTGTAGCTGATAACCAAGATTTTAGAAAATATGGAGGTTTGAAAGCTTTTTTACCTTTGACTTACTCTGTTATGTTGATAGCTTCTTTGAGCTTAGTAGCATTCCCTTTTATGACAGGGTTCTATTCAAAAGATTTCATTATAGAATCTGCTTTTGGACAGTTTACTTTAAGTAGTGTAGTAGTATACTTTATATCCGTTATAGGTGCAATGTTTACTACTTTATACTCTGTTAAAGTGTTATATCTGACTTTTTTAACTAACCCTAACGGTCCTGTGATAAACTATAAACACGCTCACGAAGGTGACATTTATATGAGTATACCTCTGATAGTATTAGCTGTATTTTCTATTTTTTTT
>JAESVK010021604.1:0-14423 GCA_017140935.1 Hamamelis virginiana | reverse complement strand
TGATAATTAAATCAAATAAATTACAAAACAGAATAATGTAGGACTTAAATTTTGAAAATTAAAAAGGAATAATCATAAAAGAAGCTAGCTAGGATGTGGAGCCACATCTTTTTCTTCTTTTTTTTTTTTCGTCCTTGAAAGACAAATGAAGAAAGAAATATCAAATGGGATGGCAAGAGACCTTACAGCCTTGGATCACCAACTTTTACTTCATTCCAACACTTTCTAGTCACACCAAAATTGAAGCCATACGATATATATGAAATTTTCCAGGTGATGGTCTTAGTCTTATGCTCTTATATATTAAAGATGTAAATTGAGAAGGCTAGCTAGATATACTTGTGATCGATTTCTGTTGTAATTAAGTTAAAAATTTGTAAAGAGAAAGAAATATAGAACCATAAAATTTGAAAATTTAAGAAAAATAATAATTCCTACTATCTATAAAAGTGTGAATTAATCTTAAAAAATATTCATATATGTTTATTAAAGTGCACAAATAGTCATGGTCCCATAAGATTCAATCAATTAAAATAGTAGGCTTCCAAAAGGAATCAAAATTACAATACTAAATTATTTCTTAGTTCAAATCAATTTCGTCTTAAATTTAAGCATGGCCCAATAAGATTTCATTAATTATAATTAAAAAAATATTCTAAATTGAATTAAAATTATCTCATAGGCACGATTTCATAAATGCCACCAATTAAAAGTTGCATTATTTTTATTTTTCTTTTTATTTTTCTCTAAATACTTATTCCTTTTAAATTTTTTAAATATTTCATTATAATAACATTATTAATATTATATATTATTAGTTAAAGAAATATATTTTTATACAAAAATTATATGTGCATAGCACTGTGAACCAGCCAACCAAATATCCCGAGGGATCGGGGGAGGCCTTTCATTCACTTTGAGATCTGAGTGGATTGTAGATTATTCATTATCCGTCTCGATTTATCCTTCTCTATTATCCTTCTCTATTACCCACATTTATCCTTCTCTATTATCCACTCAAGATTGGATTTTCGAAAAAGGATAAGAGTTTGTAAAAAACTGGGAGTCGCCACCTTATTTTTAGGGAATAAGGAAACCACAAAAAGAGTTTTATTTTCAATAAAACATTGACCCAATATTTTGGAAAAAGCATGGTCTTCGAATCAAAGTTGGATTCGGGAGCTAGGTTACGAAGTGGGAAGGTTCCAAGGAACTCTTTGTAGGCACCCACCTCGCCCTAATTAAAGGTCTCCTAATTAAGTTTGGGCTTTATCAAAATCTCATAAGAAAACAACCTATCATATCTAATCAACCAAAAAGTAGTATATATAATACTAGATAATAATAATAGATAATATAAAAGAATAAAAGAAATCTAATGATCTTAGGAGAGAAGAGTCAACCTAAGATTGGATTTGCGTCCTATTGACTGCCTGCGTACCTTATCAATTTCTTGATAAGAATTAAAGTCCACGTAGTTCGATCACCCTAGGACTCTCCTATTGTAATGAACTACATCATTTAAAAGTATTCGACTTTATCCAAGATACTATCTTCGAGAATTTTTATCCATTCAAAATTGTTTTTCAAAATTATTTGATAATTAAAAGATTTCCAATACATTTAGGATTTTTAAAAGATAGAACTTATCTTCTAGAAGTAAACCTCAATTTAAACTTCCTTTTTCAAAATCAACATTATCCATGGAATTTCATTCCAAAATCATTTCTTTTTCAAATAAATTATTTCTAATATAAACTCTTTTAAAAGATTCCTATCTCATGAAAACACCATTTAATAAATCAATTTTTAATAAAAATCATTTTTTCAAAATCTCTCTTGAAGATAGACTCTTAGACTCAATCAATTACTTGAATTTGAATATAGTTCTTACAACAAAGGACAGTCCTAGGAAAGGTCAAGTGACCTTCCTAAACCTAGGGTCTCTATCTAATCCTAAGTTAATCTAAAATCCTAAATACTAATAATAATGCATGCTGAAAATTAATAAACAAACATAATATTAACCCTACAATGCATGAAAAAATGCCCTAAATGCATGCTAATTTAACTACGTGAACCTATGCATATTTCTAAGTTCAATTTGGCCTTAAAAATGACTTTTAGAAGTGATTTAGAGGTATAAATAAATCTGGACAGATTTAAATTAATATAATATTTAAATCACTTTAAAAAACCTTAAAAAAAATAATAAAAATGTGACAATGCCCTAGCATGCACCCTACATGAATATACTACAAGACTACATGAAGAAATTATGTAAAAATGGGCTTAATAATGATGATTAGGCCACTTTAAAGTATACATTCAAATCTGGACAGATTTGAATATATGCTTTAAATGTCCTAAAAATCAATATTAATCCATGAAAAATTACAAACAAATATCCTAATATGCATACTAACATATTAAACTAAAAACTATACAGAACAGTAACTTTAGCTAAACACATCAATGGGAGAAACTCACATTTGCAAGTTCCCTCGAACACATTTCATATCATTCCATATTTCAAATAATAATGAAGAAAAGAGAAGTAGAATAAACCAAAATATGAATGCATGTTATTCATAAACTCATAGAAAAGAATACTCAAACTTTTATCTAAACATACATTCTTATGTAAAAACATGAAATCACATGGACAAAAACTAATTCCTAGTATGCATTCTAAACATGAAATGAATCCTAAACATGCTCCTAACAATCAAACAATAGCTAATAAATAAAAACAAAACTAAAGACTCAAAACCCTAAACATAAAATATACTTTATGAACCAAACACACAATATGGACTCAAAACAGAAAAACATGCATCTATATTATACAAGCATTAAACCAAACCTATTCTACATCATGCACTCCTATTCTTAACCATTAATACTTAAACTTAATATGATTCCTAAAACATAAAAGAAGAAGAAGAAGAAGAAGAAGACTAACATATATAAACTACCCAAAAATCCCTAAAATTAAACTATGTTATGCAAAAACCCACTACAAGAATAATGGTGTGCTTAAACATACCTTTAGCCTCCTTCTTCCTTGCTCCAACCACCCTTCTTTAACCTCCAATGGCTCTAAATTTTGTGGCTAAGGTTGTTGGTGGCTGCTACAAGTGCTCCAAGTCTCCCAAGATCAAAAACTTGCCTCCAACCTAATCCCTAAGTGATGTATATATAGGAAAAGGCTTCAAATAGATCAATGGTCCACATTAAAACCTTAGGAAGTGATCCAAAGGTCTCAAATCAGTCTTCCTAGGTCTCAAAGGCTGTGCCAAGTGTCCCAAACTGAGTTAGATAGCCATTGGAAGAGTCCCAAAGCATCCAAACTCTCAAAAATTCAAAATTGGGCGAATTAGAGCATTGGGATAGGTTGACCGTCCACCGTAGGACGGTTGGCCATCCTGCAAGGACGGTTGGCCTTCCCTAGGTGGATGGTCATCGAGTCCCATGGCCCAATTTGCCCTATGTGGGCCTGTTTCAACCCATTTTGACCCGGTTTTGGCTTTTTTCGGTTTTTTAGGCCCGTTTTAAGTCCAAACTCGACGATTCAAGAACCAAAACGACCGTGAATCGATTCTCCATGTTTTAAGAAGTGTTTGAAGTGAAAATAATTTGACCAAAGTCAAAGAATTAAGGAAAAACCATCCGATCAGCTGTTTTGGCCCTACCGGACCCAAATTAGGGTTTTGAAATTTGCTGACAGTTTGATCTCGAAATCATTTCTTCTTCTCAAAAAAAGTTTTAAAAAATTTTAAGAAAGTGTTTTGAAGCTTTTGAAGGCCTCAGTTTGTCAAAAAGATCGAATCCCAGTTGTTCCCGGTCGAAACACTAATCTGAGCTTGAAAGGGCCCCATGAGCCTTAAGAGTCAAACATGAGCCAGAAGACTCAACAGACCTTGCCATTGACCAACTTAGCTATCAAACACACCTTCAATATCTATGCCAAATCCTTGAGACCATTCGAGACGAGATCGACAGTCATTCAGAGCTTTTGTGATTCAAATGACAATACTGCACTTTAAGTCACAAAATGACTTATTTTCTATCAAGCTAGGCTCAGAATGCCATGAAATTTTACAGGGATGCTCCTAGACTCTCTAAAAACTAAATACAAAAAGAACCGACTCAATCTGACCTAAAAACCTATATGCGATAATGACCTCTACCTAACTACTCACGAGGGTAAAACTAGCAACTTAGGGTTTTGACACCCTATTTTACCTCTAATCACAGGCAACCATTCATGACCATACTCACGGTCAAAAATGGATGTCTACAAGCACATGATGCAATCCTAGTAATAATGAAAAAAAAATATGAGGTGCCGAAATTTTCTTAAAAGGAAAAAAAAAAAAAAAAGACGATAAGTGACCTATAAGCTTTGAACCCCAAAATTTACTTCATTCCTACATTTTTAAGGGGTATCAATCTTATTCCACTTGTTTCTAAAGTCAAGCCAAAATTAAATTTTCACATACTGACAATATTTTTGGACCCTTTTAAACGAAAGAAAAAGAAACTATAAGGCCCCTCATTGCCAAAAGAGTTTGACTTATTTGTCTTACCAAAAATCCCAAATGAGCCTCTTACCAAATCAATCTTGCATAGTTTAATGCATCTGACAATTATTATTTTTTTTAGAAAAAAAAAAGGTTGATATCTTTTAAAGAATTGGGTTTGGTAAGATTGTATTATGTTTTGGATTGTATCTTGAAAATAAAAAGGAAAATTAAAAAAGAAAAAGAAAAAAAGGTACAATGTGCACCTAGGTAACGTAATTGATTGTCTTAAAGTAATGGATTCCAACTAATGTAAATTTGGTATGCTGTGTCGAATATGTGTAAAAGTCATAGAATGTGAAATATCTACAAGATAGTCTTAGTCTTGTTAAAGAAAAAATTGAGAGCAAGAATGATGATTTATGTTATTATTAAATTTTTTAAAAAAAAATTATAAAACCTAAATTTTATAATTAAAAAAGAACAATAACAATAGTAATATAAAAAGAAGCTAGGATGTGGTGCCACAACTTTTTCCTTTTTTGAAATAAGAAATGAAAAAAGAAAGATTGGAAAGATGACAAGTGACCTAGCCTGAAGCCTTGGACCACTAACTTTTACTTCATTCCAACGATTTCTAGAAATTGAAAGCCATGGAATATGAAGTTTTCACGTTATTTTCTTAGTCTAATTTTAAAGAAGTAAATTGAAAGGTAGACCGGTGATTTCTACTATAATTAAAATATAAAAAAAATTAAAAAATATATATTTAGGAATTCAAATATTGAAAATTAAAAGAAAAATAACAATTCATGTTATCTATAAAATTTGAAAAAAAAAATTGATTGGATAAAATAATCCAATATATATAATTATAAAAGTACATAAATAGTCATGGCTCATAACGTTCAACCAATTACAATAATTGGATTGCTAAAGGAATTAAAATTATAATACTAATTTATTCAAATTTGAACTCAATTCTTAAGTTTAATCTTAATTACATTATTTATATTAAATTTTATTTGTTAAAAAATTATATTTCTATACAAATATTATATGTGCACTGCACATAATGCAATCCTATTAATAATAATAATAAAAGAAAGATGATGTGGTACCACAATTTTTTTTAAGGAAAAAAAAAAAAAAGAATAGAAGGATGATAGGTGACCAGCCAGCTTTGAAAGGAACACCTAATTTTACTTGATTCCCGTGTTTAAGAAGTATTAATCTTGGTCCACAGGTTTCTGAAGTTATGTCAAAATTGAAAATTCCACACACTGACATTTTTAGACCCTTTACACGGACAAAAAAAAAAAAACTCTAAGAGCCTTTACTCCTAAACGAGTTTTGACTTATTTATCTTACAAACAATTCCAAATGAGTCTCTAATCTAGTAGATGTTGCGTAGTTCAATTCATTTTACAATTTTTTTTTTTTTTTTTGTTGGAAAAATTAGGTTGATATTTATTAAAGAGAATTGGGTTCTGGATCTATTCTATGGGATAAAAGTAAAAAGTATAATGTGCATCTACATAACAAGACTGATTAACTCAAATAAATGGATGATTGTCCGATTTATCTTCCAACTAATGTAAATTTGGTGCGATGTGCTGAATTTGTGAAAAAGTTATAAAATGTGAAAATTCATACGTGATAGCCTCGGTCTTGTTAAAAACAAAAAAAAAATTTGAGAGTGAGAATGATGATAATTAAATAAAATAAATTACAAAAATAGAATAATGTAGGACTTAAAATTTGAAAATTAAAAAGGAACAATAATAATAATAATCATAAAAAAAGCTAAGATGAGGTGCCACAACTTCTTTTTTTTTCATTGTTGAAATACAAAATGAAGAAAGAAAGATCAAATGAGATGATAGGAGACCTGACGGCCTTAGACCACTAACATTTACTTCATTCCAACAATTTCTAGTTACACCAAAATTGTAAGCCATATAATACAAAGTTTCCACTTGATAGTCTTAGTCTTAAACTATTGTATTAAAAATGTAAATTAAGAAAGAGATACTAGTGATCGATTTCTGTTTTAATTAACTTAAGAGTAATGCTATATGTTGTGCCAAATATATATCCCTAGAGGGGGGTGAATGGGGTTTATGGCAAACTTTTGAAAATAATCACCAAATAAAATTATAATTCAATTAATTTCAATATGAGTAAAATGTATAAGCAATTAATAAAAACAAGAGAATGGAGAGAAAAATCAAACTCAGCGATTTAACGAGGTTCGGACTCCGCCTACTCCTCGCCTTAAGGACCCAGCTCAAGGATTCTCAACAATCCACTAAGGACTAACTCCTTCAAGGTGGAGAAATCTTTACACATTCTTCTTTATCCCAGGTGGAAGACTCTCACCTAAGCTCACAAAGAACTTCAACAATGGCTCACAAAGAACCCACTAGTGCTCACAAGGAATACTTCTTCAAGCTTCACAAAGAATGCTTGGGCAATACTCACCAAGAGCAACTCTTCAATGCTCACCAAGAGCACTTCTCCAATCTCACAAGACATACAAAGATTTGATGTGTGTACAAATAGAAAAACTCCTCAAAGAGTAGATGATATACAAATAAAAGCTCACACTAATATCTCTCAAATTAAGATTAAACTAATTTGACTCAAGAGAGGATGGTGGATCTTAACTAAATCACACAAGAATGATGAATACTAGTTTTGTATATGTTTGTGTATGCTCATTAGTTGATTCAAGACTCATACAATGAGTATTAATAGCCCCAACAAGGAATACGACTGTTTAGAGACAAAATAGAGCCGTTAAAAACTAGCTGTTATGAACTGTCATGTCGATTAGTCGACTAAGTACAAGTATTAGTCGACTAGAAGGTTTAAAAATACCTTTGAAAATGTTTCCGGGCACGGTTAGTCGACTAGGCAAGGTGTTTAGTCGACTAAGAATGTGTTTAGTCGACTAGGACAAAGTGTTAGTCGACTAAAAGCTTATTTTTTCAGAAAACAGCTACTGGCCTACGATTAGTCGACTAGACATGGGTGATCAGTCGACCAATACCAATTTTCGCTTGAGCTGAAATTTACATATTCAAAAAATATACTTCTCAAGCTTTTCGTGGCATCCAAGATCAGCTAATTCGGAGTCCGGATGAGGGAGATATGGCCATTTGAAGTTGGAAGTTTTCGTCAACAAAAAACTGCATGACTCCAAAAGTTTTCAAATGCCTTCCAACACTTTTAAATCAACTTTGGCACATTAAGTCCACCTCAAATCATCCTCCTATCAAGCAATCACTTTGAACTAAGTTTAAAATTTTTTTCAAAGGTGTTTAAGCCAAAACAAAAAGTGTAAAACATTTTGTCTTTGAGTCTATTTAGCCCATTATGAGTTTGAATCAATTTTGTGACCAAAATGTGATTTTCCAAGTTAAAACCTATGGTCTTTAAGTCATAGTCAATTGAGACAATGTAGTTCATCATAAAGAGAGATTTACAAAATAGAATCCTAAGCACTCACACACAAGAATAAAAGCAAGATCTTCATAAATGGATCTTCAAGTCTTGTGCTTGGCTTGTGCTTGGTTCCATTGGCTTCATCAATGAATTGCATCAATGCAATGGCTCTCTTCTTGGTCCTTAGTGAATATACAACATATTCATATTCACATAAGGTTCATTGTAGTGCATGAACTTCATGATGGCTTGACTCCATGAATCCTATTCTCACATGATATATGCTAGATGGCAACTATAAGAACCACATGATTAAATTCAAATAACCATAGCATAAGTATGACATTTAATAATATATCCATTTGATAATGTCAAGGGGTTCAATCAAGAACATATGCACTATATTAAATATTCATAGTACAATGTTTGTTATTATCAAACATTGAGCACAATTTGCATATAGACTAAATAAATCAATCGACGATTTGTGGCTCCCCCTAACAATATGCATATAAAGATACTAAATATTATCTTTTAAAGTATATGCATAATTTAGGTAAAACAAATCCATGATGCAAGAATAAGTCCATGAGACAAAGATACAAACATCATCATGAATTTTACCACAATTCATGCTAGCAAATATACACAATATGCAAATCAAATAGAATCACAACACAATGATTGTTATCATCAAAATCAACTAACAAGCGTGGAAGCCATAAGGCTAACAATCTCCTAATTTTTGTTGATGACAATCATTGAATAAAATATTGCATATGAGAGTTAATATATCAACTAAGGATTTGTAACTCCCCCTAACAATATGCATAAATAAAGGATACCAATAATATTTAACCAATAGCATATTGTAGGTAATAAATCCATATAAGATTCATATTCATTTTATCATGCATATTTTACCAATACTATGCATAACAAATGATATCAAATATTATATCAAAGATTATGCATATTTCTCCCCCATTGGTATTAACAAAAATATACCAATTAGGGGTAACAAAGAAGAATTACAAGATCAAGAAATATGACAAGATCATTTCTCCCCCAAAAAGAATGCATAATTTTGAAAATGATTTTTCTTCTTTTCACACAAAGAAATACCAATTTAGAAGAAACAAAAAAAAAAAAAAAAAAATACCAATTGCTGAAGATACCAATTTTTGATTAACATATGCAATAAGCAAAGATAATAACAAGAGTAAGATACTAATTTTATAATCTCAAAATATCCATTCTCAAAGAGAGTTAAATCATCAAATTTAATCAACATATATAATAAGCAATGAGGAAGCAATAAGATTTTAAAACTCTCAAAGTATTTTTCCTCTTTTAAATCAATGCTTATTTTTGAAAAAGATTTTTCATAAAATAGACAATAAAGAATCAAGTCCAAAAGAATAAGGGAACAAGTTTAACTAATTTAAAGTGATATTCACAATCAAAGTAAGTTAAACTATTAACTTGATGGTTTAAATAAGAGTAAATCATTGATAGACATCAAATATCTTAAAGACTTGAATGTACTTATGCCAATTGGTTCAAGTTATGTTCAACCATACTAAGATAAATGAATATAAAAAATGAGTCATCAAAAATATTATCTTTAGCAATAGACAGATAATTTCAAGAGATAAAAAAATTGTCATTGCTAAGACAATGCATGTTTTATTTGAAAATAAATCTCCCTCTTTTTCAACAAAATATTTTCAAACTCATTCATTTATACATAGCAAGAGATTAGGCAAATGTATATCATCAATAAATATCAATACATCATATTTAAAGATAAACAATACATTTTTGACATTTACTTCCAATCATCAAGCTAATACAAATGTATGTCTATAATGATCACAAAAATAGCATTTTTAGCAATAAGCCAATAAAAACAAGGTTATAGCTCCTAAATTATTGCATAGCTATTCTCTTCATCTTGCAATCAAGACTAGCAAGTTTCAAGCATATGATTAATCAATTTGAATTATAAGCACATGACATAGAAGGAATCATAACAAGAATTTAAAAGAAAATTCTTACTAATTACCAAACAAGGTTGATTCCATTTCCTTCATCTTTGAAGAGTTGATGGTGGATTCCTTGACTAGTGATCTTCATCACTCATGAATATCTTCCATCATCAATGTTTTGAATGCATGACTTCATCATCACTTTGCCAAACAAAGATAAGTTCTTTCTTGATCTATGCACGCAAACATTTCTCTTCAAAATATCAATTTCATTAGAGTAATCATCAAAATCACATATATGCTCAAAAAAAAATGTAAAAAGAGAATATGCAAAGATAATTAGGAGATATCAATAAGCATAAAACATTAAAAGGTAGTTTAATGTCATTTTCGGACTCAATGTAGTTTTATAGTCATTTCGGACTAAAGACTATCAAATACTATGTGGGATTGGATCATCTTTCCTCACCCAAATAGTTTTCACCTTTGGTTGCTCCATGGCAACCTTAGGATGCATAGACCTATATCAATGACTATCATAAGGTCCATAATCATATGGTGTCCTTCTATAGTCTCTCAAGAGATGAAAGCATTTTGGTATAATATGTCCATTTTTACCACAATGATGGCAAGTGGGAATAAATCTAGAGAATGATCAATATGTATAGATTTATGCACAATTTTTCTAGATTCATTCTTCAAGCTATATCTTTGACTTTTATCAACAAAAGTCTTGGCTTTAGACTTTGGGCATTTGGGACGAATGTGTCCCTTACTACCACAATTGTGACTAGTAGGGATATACTTGGGTCTAGCTTTGATAACACAAGGTAGCTCTTCAGTTTTAGAAACATGAGCAATTTTTGAAATACATTTTCCCTTTTTCAAAATGTCTATTTCTTTTGTCAATGAAATCTTTTCATTTTCAAAAAATTTCAAATTTTGTTCAAGACTTTCAATTTTACTTTTCAAAATGATATTTTCATTTTTCAAATCCTCAAAATCATTTGATGAAATTGATGTAGAGGGAATGTCTCTCAAATCTGTAACTTCTTTAACTAAAGTTAAATTTAGCTCTTGAAGAACCATTTTCTCTTTTGAAATGGATGACAATTCACTCTTCAAAAACTTGTGAGATTTGTTCAAATCACTATTTTTCTTGTAAAGTTCTTCACATAAAGATTGAAGTTGTTCATAAGACAATTCATCATCAAAATCATTCACACATCTAGGAGAAGTGGATTCACCGAAATCATGAATATGTTCACCAAAACAAAAATCATTTTCAAAATCTATTTTCTCAAATATCAAATAATTAAGTTTGCAAATATATTTAGCTCAAAATATAATAAAATGAAGAGCACCTACTCTGATACCAATTATTGTATCAAATATATAACCCTAGAGGGGGGTGAATATGGTTTATGGCAAACTTTTGCAAATAATTACCAAATAAAATTAAATTTTAATTAATTTCAATATGAGCAAAATATATAAGAAATTAATAGAAATAAGAGAAGGGAGAGAAAAATCAAACTCAGCGATTTAACGAGGTTCGGACTCCGCCTACTCCTCGCCTTAAGCACCCAGCTCAAGGATTTCCAACAATCCACTAAGGATTAGCTCCTTAAGGTGGAGAAACCTTTACACAGTCTTCTTTATCCCAGGTGGAAGACTCTTACCTAAGCTCACAAAGAACTTCAACAATGGCTCACAAAGATTTCACTAGTGCTCACAAAGAACACTTCTTCAAGCTTCACAAAGAATGCTTGTGCAATGCTCACCAAGAGCAACTCTTCAATGCTCACCAAGAGCACTTCTCCAATCTCACAAGATATACAAAGATTTGATATGTGTACAAATAGAAAAACTCCTCAAAGAGTAGATGATATACAAATAAAAGCTCACACTAATATCTCTCAAAGATTAAACTAATTTGCCTCAAGAGAGGACGATGGATCTTGACTAAATCACACAAGAATGATGAATACTAGATTGGTATATGTTTGTGTATGATCATTAGTTGATTCAAGACTCATACAATGAGTATTAATAGCCCGAACAAGGAATATGGCCGTTTAGAGACAAAATAGAGCAATTAAAACTAGCTGCTATGAACTGTCAGGTTGATTAGTCGACTAGGCACAAGTGTTAGTCGACTAGAAGGTTTAAAAACTCCTTTGAAAAAGTTTCCGGGCACGGTTAGTCGACTAGGCAAGGTGTTTAGTCAACTAAGAAGGTGCTTAGTCGACTAGGACAAAGTGTTAGTCGACTAAAAGCTTTTTTTTTTTTTTTTTTTTTTTTTTTTTTCAGAAAACAGCTACTGGCCTGCGATTAGTCGACTAGACATGGGTGATTAGTCGACTAATCCCAATTTTTTCTTGAGCTGAAATTTACATATTCAAAAATTAGACTTCTCAAGCTTTCCGTGGCATCCAAGATCAACTAATTTGGAGTCCGGATGAGGGAGATATAGCCATTTGAAGTTGGAAGTTTTCGTCAACAAAAAACTGCATAACTCCAAAAGTTTTCAAATGCCTTCCAACACTTTTAAATCAACTTTGGCACATTAAGTCTACCTCAAATCATCCTCCTATCAAGAAATCACTTTGAACCAAGTTTAAAATTTTTTTCAAAGGTTTTTAAGCCAAAACAAAAAGTGTAAAACATTTTGTCTTTGAGTCTATTTAGCCCATTATGAGTTTGAATCAATTTTGTGACCAAAATGTGATTTTCCAAGTTAAAACCTATGGTCTTTAAGTCATAGTCAATTGAGCCAATGTAGTTCATCCTAAAAAGAGATTCACAAAATAGAATCCTAAGCACACACACACAAGAATAAAAACAAGATCTTTATAAATGGATCTTCAAGTCTTGTGCTTGGCTTGTGCTGGGTTCCATTGGCTTCATCAATGGATTGCATCAATGCAATGGCTCTCTTCATGGTCTTTAGTGAATATACAACATATTCATATTCACATAAGGTTCATTGTATTGCATGAGCTTCATCCATGAATCCTGTTCTCGCATGATATATGCTAGATGACAACTATAAGAACCACATGATTAAGTTCAAATAACCATAGCATAAGTATGACATTTAATAATATATCCATTTGATAATGTCAAGGGGATTTAGTTTATTTAATATGCATAATAGGATTTAGTATGCATGATAGGATTTAGTTCATATGATTAGAATAATAGGGATTAATTTATTAAACTAGTTTTCTTTTTTAATGCATGATAAGAATTAGTATGCTTATTTCTCTCTCTTTTCTTCCACCCTTCTTTGATCATGCCATGTTAGGATTAGATATTTGGGATTTATTTCATGTCTAGAATATGTGCTAGGAAGTTAGGATTATGCATGTTATTCTTTTAGTTAGGAAATCATATTAGTCCATCGCTTTGAGTCATTTTACATATTGTTACCATGTTAGGATAAAAATTGAAGGTTGCATATTAATAGTTGATGCTTAGGTTTGTTTACATCATTATTTTAATTGTGTCTTGATTGGAATGATATACAAATTGTGTTCGAGGGAGTATGCAAAGGTAAGCCTCTTCCCTTATGTTAATTAGAATAAACATGATTCAAGTTTATGATGTTTTATGCATGTCATTATTAGGTTGCATTTAGTGCATTTTTTTATCTTTTTTATTCATTATTTTAGAGTTTTTAAATACACTTTAAAAATACTTTCAAATCTGTCCATGAATTTAAAGTGGTTCTAAAGTGTATTAAAACTCATTTTTTAGGCCAAAATCAACATAGAAACATGCTTAGGTTCGTATAGCTAACTTAGATTTGCATTTAGGACATTTTCATACATTATTTGCACTCTTGATTATATTTTTTATTTATTTTCCAGAAATTCCAGCATGCATACTTTAGCATTTTAGGTGTTTAGACTAACCTAGGATTAGCTAGAAACCCTAGGATTAGGGGGATCATTCGATCCCATCTAAGATTCTCCTTTGTTGTAAGAATTACACTAGATTTAGGATTCTAATGAATTTAGGATCCTATCTTCGAGATATTTTCAAAACTAATATTTTTATTAAAATTAATCTACAATTAATTGAATCCCAATGAAATTGGAACTCTGAGTTTGATTTGGAATGAAATTCCACCCTTTGAAAGGATTTGATTTGGGATAGAATTCCCACTTTTGAAAGAGTTATGATTTGATAAGAATTGTGTTTCAAAAGGAATTCCAAGTTCATTGGGAATCTACTAATTGATGAATTATTTTCTAAAAAAGAATTTCAAACTAATAAAAACTCTCGAAGATAGAGTCTTGAATGAGATAGAATGCTAATGATAGTATAGTTCATTACAATAGGAGAATCCTAGGGTAATCGAACTACGTGGACTTTGATCTTTGTCAAGCAATTGATAAGGTACGTAAGCAGTCAATAGGGCGCAAGTCCAATCTTAGGTTGACTCTAG
>JAESVK010021529.1:0-13667 GCA_017140935.1 Hamamelis virginiana | reverse complement strand
ACGCCCGGTGGGACATAGATTGACCATAGTTGAATGTCACAGAGAGTACTAGGTCGATGAGTAAAGAAGCCAATCCAACCAATACCGGGGAATCGCGCACTGAGCGATCCCAAGGGGATGATGTCACGCTAGCGGCTCTGATGAAGGTCATACAAGATATTCCGACCTATTTGGTACAAGCTGTACGAGACCTTATGGTCAACATGGAAGAACGTCAAACTGAAAAAATTGCTCAATCATTTGGGACAAATTTTCAGAGATTGGAAGAAATTGCTAATTCACAGCATAACCTTTGTCTTGAAATTTCAGGCTTATTAAAGTCTAACCAGTCTGCTGAGAAGTCCAGAGATTTTTCTCTGAACAAGGACCAGACCGTGGAACATGAATCCGCCGGTCAGAATATCAATAGTGAAAAGAATGGCTCGAAACACTTGAGCCACACTAATCAATCGATTAATATGCTTGAGGATGAACGACCGTACGTTCCACCACCACTTAGGAATGGAGATGCTGGTCAGAAAATGACTTTAGGAGCGTCTAGTTCCGACCCAATGGCCAAATCTCTTGGCAAACAGCCAATGGGTACTCAGACACTCGGGGGGCAGGCCTCTAAGATTGGTTTTACTCAAGCCAATGTCCATGGCCTACCGTATGAAGATGATGATAGGTTTAGACCTAATTCTCAAGACTGGTATTCTCATATGCCCGGGGGGCAAAATGGGAGGCCGTCAAGTAAGACGTATGTATCCCCGGTCTTATCTCAAGACCGACAGACTGGAGCCCGGCCTTCAGCCGATAATCCCGGCCATATTCCGGCTGATCGGAATGAATTGATGGCTTTAGTCCAGGAATGTGTAGGCCAGACAACACATAGGCGACTGACTAGACCTCTGTATCGGAAACCTTACCCAGAATGGATTGATAGGAATAATGAGTTTCCTAGGGGCTATAAAGTGCCTGATTTTACTTTATTTACTGGAGAAGGCGGCCAATCTACTGTTGAGCACATAGGCCGTTTTACTATTCAGTGTGGTGAAGCCTCAGTTAATGAGAATTTAAGACTGAGGCTATTTGGTAACTCTTTGACCGGAGTTGCATTTACATGGTACATTAGCCTGCCGCCTAACTCAGTCTTAAATTGGCGACAGATGGAAGAAAAATTTCATAATCAATTCTATAGACAGGAACCCGAGGTTACAATGGCAGACCTCTCGTTACTCAGACAATTATCTGGAGAGCCAGCCGAACAATACATTAGCAGATTCAAGAAGGCTAGGAATAGGTGTACCGTTTTCTTACCAGAGCCAGAGCTTGTGAAATTGGCTCAAAACGGTTTAGGCCTAGAGCTAAGGAAAAAGTTTGAAGGTATGGAGTTTGATGACTTGTTTGAGCTATCGGCACGTGCAGCCCGATATGAAAGGCTATTAAAAGAAGAAACACAGAAGTCATCCTCCACCTATGGGACATATTTTCGAGATCCCAATGTTGAGATTGATTTAGCTGAGGTAATTGGCAATAGACCTATTGTTTGTAAGTCTTTGGTCAGAAAAGATGTTGAGGTCCCGGTTGACCCAACACGAAGGAGAAATATGATGGATACGGCTAAGAAATTTTCATTTGATATCACAAAGGCCTCAGAGATCTTTGATCACTTATTGGCCGTGAAATTCATAAGACTATTAGATGGCCATAAACCATCCTCGCGTGATGGAGAAGATTATTGTAAATGGCATGCATCTAATAGACATAGTACTAATGATTGTGTCGTTTTTCGTCATGTACTGCAGGGTTGTATAGACCGCGGCCTTTTGAAATTCCCAGAAAAAGAAAAAGAGGCCATGGCGGTCGACACTGATCCCTTTCCTGTTGCAGAAATTGCTGTAGCCACAACTGATCTCAAATCTTTGGGACCACAGCCTAAGAATGGAGAGACACAGGCTAGGCCTTTTATTCGGAGGCCTAGGATGGGACAGCGACCGATGTTCCACTTTAACCAACCAAACTTTCGAGGTTTCAGAGCTCAACCGGTTCAGAATTTTTGTAACCATTGCAGTCATCAAATTCAAAGGTTCCATTGCCCACAGTTTGGTAGGCCTTCATGGCAACAAGCTAGGGCAATGGGGAGACAGCCAATGCAACAGCCAATGTTCGCACCAACGTTCAGGCCTCACTTCCAACCTTGGAGTAGATGGGAATGGAGACCAAAGCCTTCTTTTCGAGATTCCTCTATATCAACACCGGAGGTGGCTCAATCCCAAAGACTGAGAACGGTGAGACCTCCAATAACCAAACCTGGGGTTTGGACTCGGCTTCAGCATCCAAAGTTTCCAGCACCGCTGACTAGAACTCAGAAGAGACATTTACAACGGCGGAGAGCTGAAGAAAGACATTTCTCTGACAAGGCCCAGAGTTCCAATGTTGGGAATGGTGACCAGGCTTTAAAAATCTCAATCACTGGTGATAAAAGACAAGTGCTGAAGGTTACGACCAAAAGAAGTGGTAAGGATGAAGAAACTCATGGTTTATTTTCAGTTTTGGATAGTGCAGGTGAAACAGGTACTGATGCAAAAGCGGACGGTCAGTTGGTTTGCCCAATGTCTCAGACCTTGGATTTCCCGGCCTTTCAGCATGATGATGAGGAAATCAATGACGAACCAATTTCAACACAAGAAATCGTTTTGAAAGATGACAAGGCCGAACAGATAGACGAAGATCAGATTTGCGGCTTCGAGGACTTGGAGGACAATTTCTGTATCCAGTTTGGTTCATTACCTCCTGTAATGGATTGTAATGTTACCATTATATTACCTGCTGTTTTCCAAGCCAAATCAAAAGAATAAGTAAAGGAGATCGATGTTGGGACCAAATCAGTCAAAGGGGTTTCATGCTTAATTGAAGAGGTAGAGAAAATGATGGAGACCGGAGATATCGAGAAAGTGGAAAATATCATTTTTGAGAAACCTCCAGAGGCCATGAACCAACATCTTCGGCCTTTATACGTCAATGTACATATGGATGGGAACCCGGTCTCAAGGGTTTTGATCGATAATGGAGCTGCAGTAAATATTTTGCCAAGTTCTACTTTGAAAAAACTTGGCAAAACTGAGAAAGACTTGATTCCAACAGACGTGACTGTTGCCAACTTTTCAGGTGGTGTAACAAAGACCAAAGGTGTCCTACCTGTATCTTTGATGGTAGGTACTAAAGAATGTATGGCTGCCTTCTTTGTAGTTGATACTTCATCCTCCTACAACGCTTTATTGGGCCGCGATTGGATCCATTCCAATTGGTGCATTCCATCTTCGCTTCACCAATGTATGATTTTGTGGAATGGTAACAAGGTAGAAGTAATTTGGGCGGACCAAAAGCCGTTTGTTGCAGGCTCAAATGCTGTTGAAGCACATTTGTATGAGGAAGAGGTTGGACCTATCAAGTTCATAGGTCGTGACAGAAATGGAAAGCCTAAGGGATTGACTACAGTGAATGAGTCATTCTCCAAGCTAGCCATTGAAAAGGTGATGCGGGAAATCTCCAGGCCTGGTAATATTCTGCCTCCTAGGCCGGAGCTAACCTACATTGTGGAAGAAGTCTAATGAATAAGTTCTTCAAGGAAGAAAGTGTGGGGAAGATTATGGCGGAACTTTCCCAAAAGTTAACTGACTACGCCAAATTTGAAGGACTTTATCATGTTGCTGGAGCTGAATGTATAGTAGAAGAAGACGTGGAGGTCGGGGATCATGATAGTTACGGTATTGAAGACCTCCAACCGGCACCAGCAAATATGGAAGACCTCAAAGCGGATGTTCAAGATCCATTGCTAGAGGACAATCTGGGTGATGAAAAAGATAAACGACCTACATTCATCAGTGACTTGCTGAATGAAGATTTCAAGAAGAAGTTGATCTTGCTTTTGAAAGAATACCGTGATTGTTTCGCATGGAGTTACCATGAGATGCCGGGCTTAGATCGAAAAGTTGTGGAACACCGATTACCAACAAAGCCGGGATTCAAACCACACAAGCAACCTCCAAGACGCATGACTCAAGAGGTGACAGACAAAATCAAGGAGGAGATCGAAAGGCTTCTGAAGGCCGGGTTTATTAGACCCATAAGGTATGTGGAATGGATTTCAAATATTGTACATGTGCTTAAAAAGAACGGTAAATTACGTGTTTGTGTTGACTTTAGAAATCTAAACTTAGCAACACCTAAAGATGAGTATCCAATGCCTGTTGCGGATGTGCTTGTAGACCGGGTTGCTAACCATAAAATACTTTCTTTTATGGACGGTCATTCGGGCTACAATCAGATCTTTATAAATGAAGATGATGTTCATAAGACCGCATTTAGATGTCCAGGGGCAATTGGTATGTTTGCTTGGATTATGATGCCCTTTGGATTGCGAAATGCTGGTGCAACATACCAACAGGCAATGAACGTGATTTTTCATGATTTGATTGGAAAAATAATAGAGGTATACATTGATGATATTGTTGTCAAATCAAAAGAGGTCGAGGATCATTTGGCGGATTTAAGAAAAGCTTTTGAAAGAATGCGGAAGTACAAATTAAAAATGAATCCCGCCAAATGTGCCTTTGGTGTGAAGGCCGGAAATTTCCTGGGCTTTCTTGTACACCAAAGAGGTATTGAAATAGATAAGAATAAAGCTCGGGCAATTCAAGAGGCTAGGCCTCCATCTAATAAGACCGAGTTACAAAGATTTTTAGGGCAGATTAACTTCTTACGAAGATTTATCTCTAATCTTTCAGGTAAAATCTCCATATTTACGCCGTTACTCAGATTACGGGCGTTGGAAGATTTTAGATGGGAATCAGAGCATCAAAAGGCTTTTGACTTGATAAAGGAATATCTTACCACACCACCAGTCTTAATACCGCCAGTTCCAGGCAGGAATTTGAGACTTTATATTTCTGCATCGGATAGATCTTTAGGGTCTATGTTAGCACAAGTTAATGAACATGGCCAAGAGCAGGCCGTGTATTATCTTAGCAAGACTTTAACTGATGTTGAACAAAGATATACTTCAATTGAGAAAATTTGTTTTTCTTTGTTTTATACTGTTGATAAATTGCCTCATTATTTTATGAACAATGTTGTGAATGTTATTTCTAAATCTGATATTGTGAAATATATGCTCTCACAACCCATATCTAGAAGTAGAGTTGGTAGATGGGCATTGGCCATGTCTGGCTATGCCATCCGTTATATACCACAGAAGGCAGTAAAAGGCCAAGTTCTAGCAGATTTTTTGGCTGATCACCCGATGCCTATTGAGGTTGATGTACAAGTAGATTTGGGAATGGTTCAAGTGGTACCATGGCAGCTCGAGTTTGACGGATCTCGCACGGATGAAAAGGCAGGGGCTGGTATTATGATTACTGCCCCTAATAATGTTAAATATGAATTTGCCTTTCAATTAGATTTCATCTGTAGTAATAATCAAGCAGAATATGAGGCCTTGATTATTGGCCTTGAAATACTGTTAGAAATGGGGGCTAGATATGTGGATATCATGGGAGATTCGCAATTAGTTTTGAACCAAATTAATGGCACATATAAGTGCCATAGTTGGAATTTATTGCCATATCATTCACTAGCCATTCAATTATTGAGAAACTTTCAAGATGTGACTTTAACTCATAATCCAAGATCATTGAATAGAGAGGCAAATGATTTAGCTCAACTTACCTCAGGTCTCAGTATTGAAGAAGGAGAGGTTTCTAAAACAATTTTGGTTGAGAAAAGGGCCTTACCTTCAATAAAAACGAGAGGCACAGAGGTGGAAGTGTTTAGTAATGATGTAACTCAGTCTGATTGGAGGTTTCCAATTATCAAGCGTTTAATAACTCCTAATAGGCCATGTGATAAAAAGACTAGGTATATGGCCAATCAATTTGTAATGTACTCTGGGGAGTTATTTAAGAAGACTGATGATGGATTATTATTAAAATGTGTTAGCCAACAAGAATCTATGTTAGTAATGGCCGAGGTACACGAAGGAATTTGTGGGGCACATCAGGCTGGGATAAAAATGCGTTGGCTATTATGGAGACATGGATATTACTGGCCTACGGTCTTAAAAGACTGTATCAATTATGCTAAAGGCTACGTAGCTTGTCAAAAGCACGGCCAAATTCAGCATATACCTGCCACTGATTTGAATTATATTATAAAGCCTTGGCCTTTTAGAGGATGGGCAATAGATGTGATTGGGAAAGTTTACCCACCATCTTCAGGATCACATAGGTTTATTATAGTTGCGATCGACTATTTTACTAAATGGACGGAGGCTAAACCCATGAAGATTGTTGATCAAGAGGCCGTGATTAGGTTTATTAAAGAGCATATTGTGCATAGGTTCGGCCTACCTGAAACGATCAACACTGATAATGCCAAGTCATTCGTTGGAGATCAAGTGAAGGCATTTGCAAGAGAATATGGGATTAAACTTACTAATTCCACTCCTTACTATGCTCAAGCAAACGGCCAAGTAGAGGCCGCAAATAAAACTTTGAAAAGCATTTTGAGCAAAATGTTGAGTGAAAAACCTAGGACTTGGCATTTACAGCTATCCGAGGTCTTATGGGCTTACAGAACTTCATTCAAGGAGAGTATTGGAACAACTCCTTATGCCTTGACCTTTGGACATGATGCGGTGTTGCCTTTAGAGGTCACTATTCCATCTTTAAGAGTGGCTTTACAAAATGATTTGTTACCTCACGAATATAATGAGGCCATGCTATTAGAGTTGGAAAATTTATCTGAAGAAAGATTAAGAGCCTTAAACAACATTGAGGTTCAAAAGAAAAAAATGGCAAAGGCCTATAACAAAAGAGTAAGATACAAGGCCTTTGCAGTTGGAGACTATGTTTGGAAGGTTATTTTACCAATTGGGACCAAAGACCCAAGGCTGGGAAAATGGTCCCCAAATTGGGAAGGCCCTTTTGAAATCTTAGATGTAATCCCAGGAGGGGCATATTCATTAAAGGAATTAGCCACAGGAAAAACGATTAAATCTATCAATGGCAAATTCCTAAAGAGGTATTATCCCACTATGTGGGAGGCCATCCAAAGGGATGGCCAAAGCAACTAATTTGTGTTTGTTTTGTAGGACCGTCAGGTTTAGATGTAAAGAAAGAAAAAGAACAAGATCTTTATATTGCTACAAAAAAACCCTACTTTAACGATTTCCATAAAACGCCAATCCACCAAAATGCTCATTCCTACAACAACCAAAATTCTGAAATGTTCAACAAACCAAAACACAAACGAAGTGTCCAGAACAAGACACAAATGCCCAAAATTAAAATTGTCCACATCTTTCCATCAAACCAAACTCATTTACCAACCATAAAAAACCCATCCACCATGAAAATGTCCAAAACAACCACCAAAACAGTAGCAAGAAAAGAGAGTAATGTTCAAGGGAATGAAAATCAAACCTGACGGTCAGGGGGGAGGCAAGCATCAAAAGTCTCCAGTGAAGGGAAACCTTGAGCATCAGTCCATTCTTTCATGAGTTTAAACTCAGCCAGTTTAAGGTCTTCAGATTTCTTGGCCCAAGTCTGAGCTTCAAGGCCGGTGGAACTGTATTCACGCCGCTTTGAAGAAACCTCAACCCACAGCTCATTGAATCTTTTGTCAGCAGCTTCCATAGTGGCGACCTGAGAATCCCGAAATTGTCTTCTTGCCTCCACTTGGTTTTGAAGATCTTGAATTTGCTTCTGGAGGTTGACAATTTCAGTGTCTACATCCTTGATCCCTGTCTGAGCCGCCACCTTTTGATTTCGAAGGCTGAGCATGATATCTTTGTTTGCCTCGATAAAGGTTTTGGTTTGTTGGCACTGCTCAAGAAAACCTTCCCATTTCCTCCTATCAGCCAATTTCAGTCTGAAATCCTTCACGAGATCCATGACCCGAGACATACGGAGATAAATCTCGTTCATAAAAGGTTCGTACTCGGGAACACGGCGTAGGTAATTGTAGCATTGGACAAGTTCGTCGGCCATGTCTGGATCAAGATCGGGAAGGTTGGTGTTATGCAGCTCAAGGAATCTAGTCTTTCTCTCTTCAATCTCGGCCTTAGGCAGACCAGGGTCGACATCAGGAGGAAGGTCGGGTTTTGGAGGAATGGCACGTGCTTTAGGAATGGGATCATCCAAGGTGTCAAACCATGATTCGAGGTCTTTAGGGATGGGAGACTTAGGATCAGCCATTTCTGCTTCTATGGAAAGAGACAGGAGCGGGTTTTCTTCAATTAATGCTCGAAGCTCAAAGACTGGAGTTTCTGAGTGGTCACTGGAAGTTTGGGATGAAGATTTGATGGGAGAATTTGACCGAAGCTTTTTAATGACCGGGGAATTCTCGGCTTCCTTTTCACTGTGCTCAAGATAAGGACCGCCTTCACCACTGCTGGAACTATCCGAGAGATCAATGGTACCAACAGAAGGCCGAGGAGTAGTAGATCTACTGCCAACCAGACGCTGGGACCGTCGAGTAGGAGCCAAAGGACTACGAGCTGGAGATGGGTTTTCTTCAGTTTGCTTCCGCAGACTGTGAGTTGTTTTGCTGGGGATTTTCTTCTTTGAAATGCTTGGTGCTTTTGGTGCTGTTGCAGGTGGGAGTGTTCTTGATTTGAACATAAAAGAAAGCTCAGAGATGTTCGGCTTTACATCAACAAGGCCACCTATAATATCAAATTGCAAAGAGTCATAATGCGTGATAAAAGAATACATGTAGCCATGAAAATAAGTTGGGAATAAACTTACTGTCTAATTTCCTCCGGGCAGTGGGTTTATCTGTTTTTCGGCCTTTTCTTTTACGGAGAATGGGAGAAGGAGGAGAGACAGCAGAAAATACGGCCGATAATGACAAAGACCCAATCTTGTTTTTGTAGGCTGTAGACCACCAGGCCTTAAATTCTAATGAAGAAGAGGGTCTTTCGGGCAGAGGAATCATTTCAAACTTATCTAGGGTTTTCTCAAGCATAAGAGAAATAGCCCTGACAGATTCTTCATTGGAAAAGATGACTCTAGTAGTGGCTGGAGAATTTTCAGAGAAAAAACAAACTGGGGCCGGAAGATTCAAATGGAAACCAAATTGACGGCTCACAAGATTTGGGCAATAGATTTCAACCCCGACCTTGGGCATTCTTTTCTCAAAGAAGCCAGCATAGTGGAGGTCACGCACCAAGAGGTACGAACACCAGATTTGATTCTGTTTGATTAAGTGTTTATCAGAAAAAGGTGGTTTTTGTAAGAACCAAGATGGCCCAAATTCACGAGGGCCAAAAGGATAAAAAAGTTGATCATCCCTTTGGATGGAAAGACCCCAGAAAAACTCAAAGTATTCAGAAAAAGACCGAGCAGGAGGCACATAAGCGATCCACTTATGGCCATAGGATGGAAGATCTTTACCATGGGTAGGAGAAGGAAACAGCTCAGGAAAATATTCGTAGAACCACAATTGGAGGAGCCAATGAGGGCCACCAGAAGGTGCCAAAGATTTGGTCACCATTTCATAAAGGCCTCTGTATAAGTGGCCTAAAACATAAGGTGCCAAGGCCAATTTCCGGCCTGCGGCCAAGGCCATAGCAATTCTGTGATATTCTTGGGTCATTTGACCGGATTGACAACAGAGGACAAATCTACAGAGCCATTGAAGAAGAAAAGCACAGTGTTCTTGAAATGAGGCTTTGTTGGGAGGGGATTGATTTTCTAATTCAATATATTGGGACCAGGCCACGGTAGCAGGGGCGAAATTAAAAGAAATATCAGTACCAAGATCTGGGACGTAAGCCGCAGATGGGATTTCCCCAATCGCAGGCAGTCCGGTTAAAGCACAAACATCTAAAATGGTGGGAGACATATGACCACAGGGGAAAGAAAAAACATTATTGGAATAGCTCCAAAAACAAGCACTAGCAGAAAGAAGCCATGGGTCCCTCGGAAATTCATGTCTACAACTGAATGTGTGTAACGCCCCAACCTGACCATTATACCGACCATCCCGGGTAGGTCGACACGGGTCAAGATGTAGGTACAACCTGTACTGCTCATTCATATTTCCATACACAGGATAAAGAAAGGATAATTTATAACAACATGAAATGATATGTTCTAGTGCATACATGCCCAAGTACGAGTAGTACAACAAGTAAAGAGTCAAAAGTACCAAGCTTAATGCCAACATCCCTGGCATATAGGCTACTAAGGAAATAAACTGGTAGTTCGAAAATACAGATAACTTAAATGCACGCTAGATTGCTCGACGCACGACTGCCCAGAACACTGCAAAACCCAATGCAACCGGAGTAGAGTTTCCTACCAAAGGACCTCTACTAGAAACCTGTAAACCTGCTGCATGAAACACAGCATGAGCATGGAATGCCCAATAGGAGTACAACCTCAACCAACAGTAATAAATATTGATACAAGGAACATGATAAACAAAACAGTTTATATTCAGTTCAAAATTCAAATATCGTAAATGGTGTGGGTTTAGAACAGTTATAAGTGCGAAATAATGTCCATCAATTTCGAAGACCAGGCTCACAGAACGTATATCAGGACGTTGTTCTAGGCTAACAAGCCTCCGGCACAACGACAGCCAAAACCGACCACTACGGGGTCTGACCTCTCGAGGATAACCGACCAGTTGCCTAAAACACATGGCCAACTGTCGAGCCACTACGGGGCTATATACTTCGGGTCCGCACTAAGGCTCCACCCAGGACCATGGGCCCTTAAATAGTCTCCCTGTATACCAACCGAGCCTAAACCATGCATATCAGCAAAGGTTTATAAAATTCCAAATCAATTTCCAAAGCCAGCAGGTAAAGCAATTCATATGTGGCATATAAGCATAATCAAGCATCATTTCAAAACAGTTATAACATCATCCAAAAACAGGAATGAAATAAGTAAATCCATATGCCAACATATAGGTTTATAAACAAGTATAAAACACGCCACACCAATAGTTCATCATGTATGTTCCATGTATCCTGTCTATTTCATAAAACAGTTCAGCATAAAATGCCACATAAAATCACATATCATCACCGTTAGAGAGGTTCAGTATCCTACCTGGACTGGGCAAATAACTCCTAGCAGTGTCTGGGTGAAATGCAAACTAACTCGCAAAAGGATAATTACCGGGACTATCCTGATCTGAAACATTGACCAATAAAGACATGCATAAGTCCCTGCCTAATAAAATAAACCTAATATTTAGAAACTAGACTCCGTGAGCTTTCCGTACATATAAAGTACGCGAAAATCGGAGTTTATATGCAAAAGTTATAGACGTTTGAAGTTCGGAGTACCAAAATTATCAAAAGGGCCAAAACCATAATAGTAGGGGTATTATGGTAAATTGGCTATTTAAAAAAAAAAGGTTGTCTTCTTCACGTGAAGCTTACCTGCAACAGAGTTACACTTAAAAAAAAAGTGAGATTTCAAAGTAATGTGGTTTCATTAAAACTATAAATAAAAGGTTGGCATCTTGGTTAAATATGATATATACATTTATATTCATATATATATATATATATATATACCTATATATATATTAAAACCCCAACATTGTCATGGCAGGGAGTGCCATGGCCGAGACCACCATGGCTGCTGCATCACGGCCCTGTACAACCCAACCCTCTATCAATTTAAAATAACTCTTATATTTGCCAAAGTGCTTACAAAGAGAAAGAAATCAACCAAAATAAAATGGCTCAACCAAGAACTGACATTATCCTATGAGCTTGAAGCCCACGGTGAGCAGCCATGGCTGCTGCGGGTTTGCCAACCTCATCCCAGTCACGGTTTTCTTGGAACCAAACCTTAATTGAGGCTTAAAATCCACATGCAGACCTAAAAACTGGTTTGATATGAGGCACAAATCAAAAGAAAAGTGGATTATTGACATTTAAAGTATGATTGCAGAGGCCGAAATCCAACTCAGAAAACCGGGGCTGTTTATAAAGTTCTTAAACTTCAAAATATTTGAAATCCAACCTCATGCATGTAAGATTTGGACTCTGGTACATCTCCACAAATGTGGATCCAACACATGCAGACAATAAACTCATGATATTACCGTTTGAAAATTTGTTTTGAATCAAAACCCACCATGATTTAAAAGACCAAGGTTGCAAATAGCTCATTTGAACTCACATGCATGCTATACAAATTCATAAATCTCAGAAACATTTTGCATGCAAGATGGATCCTTTCCAAAATTAGCAAAACAGTAGCTATCCGAGAGATTCAGAAGAAGAGAGAGAGAGGATTTAAGTTCAAAAGTTTGAACTTACCTTCAATGGAGGGAGAGTTGTTTTCCGGTGAGGAATCCGGCAGGGATTCCGGCAACCTCACAGCCAAGGCTCCTGTCTGCCCTCTCTCTTTCCCTCCCAACTCTCAGCTTCTAGCTTGCCGAGTGGAAAAATCGTGAAGAGGCTGGGTACAGCCCATGGTTTTTAAAGAAAAAAAACAAGGGTCTTTTTGCAATATGCAAAAATTTAATTTGCTAGATTTACAAGAGGCCCTTTAGTTGATATAAAACTTTAAAATCACCACTAACACTTATAAAAATTTTAAAAAATGAAGCTTCTAAATTATAAAATACCCCAAAACTTAATAAAATGTTGAAAATAGCACCTTTAAAATTTTTGGGATATTACAATGTGGTCAAATATTCCTAGGTTTTTCCATTGCTTCCCAAACTGAGGTTGGAGTTTGTCCAACCATTGGACCCACTCTTCCCTTGGTTTGGGCCAGGCTCTGGGGGTTTTGTCTTTTGTCCAATCACTCCATTTCAAGACATCCCGATTCACAAGCAGCAATTCATCAGGATAAAAAGGGAAGTGAGACTGAATAGAATCAGGCATAGAAGAACATTCAATGAAAATAGGACCTATTTGATTACCATTCAGTACCTTTTGAGAGTGAGGAAGTTGGAGGAACACATCAGCAATGGGGTCTGTAGGAGTGGCACTGACCAGAGGTTTCTTTTTCGCCATTGATGATGAAGAATACTGATGTGAAGAAGGAAATCGAAGGAGATGTGGTGACAGTAGGGTTTTCGTTGGAAGATCTCGTTACCAGAAGAAATCTTGAAATGAAAAAATGGAGGTCAATGGAGAAGAGAGAGTTGTTTAAGTTTTCAAATCTCAGAGGCAAGAAAAGAGATGAAGAGTTCGTCTTGATCTTCAAACAAAGCTGGCAGGTGATGTGATAACCTGAACGTCTGGGGAAGCACGAAAGGCCTGGGATTTTAATGCTAATAATGACAAAGCTGTGGATGGGACGTGGAAGGTTGAATAAAACGACTGAAAGATTCGTGGGTCAGGTACTGTTTTTGTTTAAATTTTTGTTTAGATAAAAGCCATTTTAGAAGGGAGTTAATTAGGATAATAAATGAAGGCCAAATTAGATGGAGTCTTTGGCCGAGTATTAAGGAGTTTTTAAATTTTAAAAGAAAAGAATCTTTAGACACTTAGCGGCTATAAGATTGGGTAAGGCCGCGATTAGCCAAATCTTGATAAATATTTTGAGGTTCAAATCTCTTTGATTTCGATTTGAACTCAAAAGGGGGGCAAAGTGTTTACACTAAATTTTACCGGCCAATGAAAATTGGCCATGTGGAGA
>JAESVK010021436.1:0-26807 GCA_017140935.1 Hamamelis virginiana | reverse complement strand
AAAGACCATGCTTTTCCAAAATATGGGGTCAATGTTTTATTGAAAATAAAACTCTTTTTTGTGGTTTCCTTGTTCCCTAAAAATAAGGTGGCGACTCCTAGTTTTTTACAAACTCTTATCCTTTTTCAAAAACCCTATCTTGAGTGGATAATAGAGAAGGATAAACATGGCTAATAGAGAAGGATAAATCGAGACGGATAAACATCATCCACAATCCACTCAAGATAAAGACCCCCAAAAAGTGAACGAGAGGGCCTCTCGATTCTAGTTGGCTGGTTCACAGTAGTAGATGGCATTCTCTTTCAATGATTCTTCAAGATATTGAGCTAACATGGCTCTCATCGCGGTTTCGGTAACCGTTAGATAGAGTAACAACGGTTCACCTTGTCGCGGGGGAACTAGTATTGGTGGGTTGCTCAAATACCTTTTGATGGTATCAAATGCCTCTTGACATTCCTCATTCCACTTAGTCGATACATCCTTCTTTAACAGCTTAAAAATCGGCTCGCAGATGGTGGTCAACTGAGCTATGAAACAGCTAATAAACTGAATCCTTCCTAGGAATCCTCGAATTTCCTTTTCTGTCTTTGGTGGTTGCATTTCTGTAATGGCTTTGATCTTCACCTGATCTACTTCTATCCCTCTTTGTGTGATCATGAAACCGATCAGCTTTCCAGCAGTCACTCCAAAGGCACATTTCTGAGGGTTCAGACGCAGCTTGTACTTGATAATTCTTTCAAAGAACTTCTTTAGAGTAGCTAAATGGCCTCCCCTGTCTACAGACTTCACGATCATGTCATCTACATACACTTCTACCTCTTTGTGAATCAAATCATGCAGCAACGTGGTAGCCATCCTTTGGTATGTAGTAACAGCATTCTTAAGGCCGAAGGGCATAACCCGATAACAAAATGTCCCCCATTGTGTAATGAAAGCTGTTTTTTCCATGTCTTGGGAAGCCATCTTGATCTGGTTATAACCCGAAAAACCATCCACGAAGAATAAGAGTGCATGGCCAGCAGTATTATCAACTAGGATGTCTATATGTGGCAGAAGGAAGTCATCCTTGGGACACGCCTTATTGAGATCTCTGAAATCAATGCACATTCGTACTTTCCCATCCTTCTTAGGCACTGGGACAATGTTGGCCAGCCATTCCGGGTATTCCACCACTTGCAAGAATCCGGCATTCATCTGCTTGATCACCTCATCTCTAATCTTCAATGCCCATTCCGGCTTCATTCTTCGTAGCTTCTGCTTGACTAGCTTGACGTTTGGATTAGTGGGAATGAAGTGCTGTACAATATCGGGGTCAATGCCTGGCATGTCTTGGTACGACCATGCGAAAGCCTCGATGTTCTCCTTCAAAACCTCTACCAATGATTCTCTCTCTTGTGGCGACAGTGTTGATCCAATTTTAATTATTTTAGGTGATTCATCCGTCCCTAAATTGATTAAAATTAATTCATCCATGTTAGGTTGAACGTGCCCCTTTCCAAAGATGATAAAAAGGAGACACTGCAAGAGAGAATGAAAAGAGAATGAATATTTTTTTTTTCATTGATTGAAAGTTGAATAACAAGACACAGAAGACGAATAAAACTATCACTCGTACCCATTCAAATGAGGTCGAGCTTTTAACTGAAAACAAGAAAATCCTACACTACTATTTTGAAAACACAGAAAGTAGGGAAATCATATTCTACTAAAAACACCTACAAGCTATCATCAGGTGGAAGTGACTCTATCTCCTCACAATCGCAGATAAAAAGGCATTCTTCAAAGCCTCAATTTAATAAAGGTGGAGTTGTAGGTTCAATTGGATAGATCGCCTCAACTTCATAAGTATGCAATTCAAGACACAAAACCGTCTGCTCAAACAGGTTTGCCATGGCATCAATATCAAGGTCTACAACTCAATCCTTCTCTTCCTTACCAGCCTCACTAGTAACAACATCATCGACCACTGAAGCAGTGAGAGCTCCTTCAATAACCTGTACATACTCGAATCCTGACAGTAGCACTTCTAATGGTTCCTGATTGATCTCACAGACAGGTACTCGATTACTTTGATTGATCTCCATATCTCCCCTTAAAGTGACCACTGATCCTTGGTGTGGAAACTTGATTTTTTGGTGAAGTGACGATGGTACAGCCCCGGTCGGATGAATCCATGGCCTTCCTAAAAGTATATTAAAGCTGGCTGGCACATCCAAAATCTGAAAATCAATCTTAAATTCCACTGGCCCGATAACAACTGGAAGGGTCACCATTCCTACAACTTCTCGGCGAGTGCTGTCATAAGCCTGACGGTCTATCCTGATGGTAAGAAATCAGATGGTTTAATCCCCAATGTGGTAGTAGTACTGAGTGGACATACATTCAATGCCGATCCGTTATCAACCAAAACTGAAGGAACTCTCTTTCCCATAATATCCACTGTGATGTACAAAGCTTGCAGATGATTACCCCCACTCTTGGGTAAGTCAGATTCAGTAAATGAAATGGACGGCCCGTGATGAACTGGATTTACCAAACCTACCAAACCCTCAGGAGACGTATCAATAGGGATCTGCACTTGATTCAACAAATGAAGCACTGTCTGTCTGTGTTTCTGTGAGGCCATGAGCAATCCCCAAATGGTAATGTTAGCTTGCGTTCTCTTCAACTATTTCAATATTTCTTCATCTTCTTCAATGACATCTGGTCACTGACCCTTCTCTAATTCTCTTAACGGATTACTGGCTTCTAAATGAGCTGGTTTGAAATGGCGCCCGCCTCGAGTCAGATGGTCTACTTCTTCATCACTAGCCCACAAATTCTCTATCGTCTCAGGTGTGCTCATGAGATTTTCCCACTCAATTATACCGATCAAATCTCTATCTTCCCTAGTGATCTTGGCAACTGAAGAGGTTCTATTCTCAAATTGTTTCCGCAGGATGTCCTGACTTAATCTTTCAGGGGGAGGAGGAATAATTGGTTCAACTTCTGCAGGTAAATCATCCCATCCCGTAGGAATGATAGGTTCATCAGAAATCTTTCTCGATGAATAGAGCACATAATAATCAAATTTGCCGCTCGACTCTCCTAACAATCCGACCTCCGGGTCTCCAACTAGATACCTCTCCTTTAACTGACGTTGGGAACACCCACTTCTGGGAATTTCTTCGGGAACTTCAGGTGGCGAAGATTCTTCAGGCTGATACAATTCCCCATCATCAAGTAAGTCCTGAACCAATTTTCCTAAGACCATGCAATTCTCTGTGTCATGCCCAAATATATTGTGGTACTGGCAAAAAGGCTTATGAAAGTGGGGTATGAGTGGGGTAATGAGGCCTTGGGATCGGGCTTGGTAAAAGACTTCGGTCAAGGTAGTCTTGAGTGGGACATATGGGCAGATTGGGTGACGAATTTTTGGGTCGTCGAGGCCCAGGGCATTGATATGAGCAGGCGGTGGTACGGCATGGGTCGGGAGAGGATTATTGGTGACATTTGGTTGACTTGGCGGATTTGGTGGGGCAATGACTTTCTTGTCAATGAGGTCTTGGATTTCATGGCGAAGGCGCATGCATTGGTTGGTGTGGTGGCCTTTAGATTGGTAGAACTGACAATACTCATTTTCTTTGAAGTTTTTAGGCAAATGATCTGGAAGAGGTTGGGGTTCCGGAGGGGTAAGGAGACTACGTGCCTTTAATTTCTTGAGGACACGTTCTAAGGACATGTAGAGATTGGTGAACAGGTAGGCTGACTCTCTAGCTTGGAATGGGCAGTTTGATTGGGTAGCTTGAGTGGGCTGGGCGATAGCATTGACCTCGAGGCCAGGTTTGCGGTTGAGGGGTGGTTGGCGATTTTTGAAGGGTTCTTCGGCCTTGAGAGCCCCACTAGCCAGAGCATCTTCAACTTGAGTACCAGCAACAACAAGGGCTTTGAAATTAGGGAAATACTGTGAGAACAGATACTTATTATAGATAGGTAGGAGATTCTTCAGTACTATTTGCACTTGTTCATCATTTGTCGGCCTGTGGGTCATCTGTGAAGCTTTCGCCCTCCATCTAGAAATGAATGCTGAGAAACTCTCCCTCGGTTCCTGTTTAGTAGTCTCAAGATCTCTACGAGTCACATCAATCTCGGTGTTGTACTTATAATGGTCAGTGAACTCATTGCAAACATCCTCCAATGTCTTCAACTTAGTCTCATCTAGAGATAGAAACCACTTCGAGGCTGACCCTTTCAACGATTCATAAAACATCTGAGCCAACAACTCATCATCGGCTCCACGAGGTTGCATCGCCCTCACATACATCTTCAAGTGGGTTTTAGGACAACCCATCCCATCAAACTTCTCTAACTCCGACATCTTAAAACTGAATGGCATACGAGCCTTGGGAAACAGTGAGTAAGAGGTAATATCAACCATATCATCAGATTGACACATCCCCTTCAAGGCTTTCTCTAAGGCTTCAACTTTACTTGACAACAGAATCGGATCTCCAGAAAGGAACTTGGATCCATCGGGCTCGCCATCCAGATTGATGGGCTTGGATTTGAGTCCTGCCTGGGCCTTGGCACTGTCATCGGCTTGGGCCTGAATAGGTGGATCAGATGTAGTCTTTTGGTTTTCTAAATGGGCTTCCATAGCTTGATCTGTACTGGTCTTTTTATCCATAACATCCAGGGACATCTTCTTGATCCGTTCAGTCTCACGGGTCAGGGCATCAATTCGGTCCATGATAGCATTCAACACTGTAGCAGTAGTGCTGGATTCTCCGTTAGCCATTGAGGGTGCAGTTGGGGGTTCGATACTAAAAAGACGCCCTCTAGAATCACGACGCCAGGCCAGAATTCTACACCATGAAAGATGGGAGTTTTTAGAAAAACGGAAGAGTCCATGATGCTCATAACCTATTGATAGACTATCAAAGAGGTGATATCCAAACATGAGGAAAGAGAAAGTAGAAAACCATCATATCATAATTCCGACTCACTTCCCTATTTCACAAGGGTAGTTCCTTAGAAATTAGGAAATAAATCAAAATCACCAATAGGGGAATAAAACATGATCAGCCAAACAAGGCATAAAGAGCAACACAAACAACCAGTCCTCCATTCTTAGGACACTTTCCTTTGAATCGAAGGTCTTAGTCAAAACAAGCCAAAACAACCTAATCACAGGGGTAAGTACCTTTAAGATATTCTTTTCCATTCTCAAAATAGTCCTTTTGTTCTAAGGACTAAAATCCTTAAAATAAAGGGCCCATATAAAAAATATCAAAGTTTATCCAAGGGTACTATATCCCTAAAGGTTCTAGCATTTACAAACAAAGCTCACATCAAACAGGGGTAATTTCGGCAGCATAACGACACAATTATGTGCTAAAAGAAATTCGGCAGCATAACGGCGCAGTTGTGTGCCAAAGTTAAAATTTCGGTAGCATAACAGTACAACTAGGTGCCAAAAGGAGATTTCGACAGCATAACGGTACAATTGTGTGTCGAAATTTCTGCAGCATAACAGGTGTGTGCAAGCACTGGGGGGTAGAGTGTCTTATTTGGCTGTCTACATGGACTAATGCAAAGGGTGGGTACAAAGGTTCCTATTGCAGACAAATCCATATACCTATCCACATGTGACACATGGAGTGCCGCGTGGGTCCAACGGTACTGATTGATCATTAATATACCCTGGGGGTACTTGACAATAGGTTGATAGTTTCGTCATGATTGCCCTAGTGTCGAGTGGAGACAGGGATCAGGACTAGACTATCGGTTGGCAAGCCAACATCGTCCAATCACACAATGACATGCAGCTAATACAACTAAAATGATATGCTATCACACAAATGCAAGTGGTTGATTTTAATTAATTTAAGAATTTAAATAGCCCAATTAAATCAATGAAGTTTAGCCCTCGATATCCCCAGCGGAGTCGCCAGTTCTGTGAACCAGCACCTTTTGCGTGGTCGCTTGAAGGTCCACGTCATCACCGTGTGATGATTTGGGATTTTTAAGATAACACAAACAAAAGAGTCGCCACCTTATTTTTAAGGAATAAGGAAACCATAAAAATATTTTAGTTTCAATAAAACAAAACAAACTCCATTTCAATGGAAAGACAGTCTTCAAACCAGAGATGGATCCGGGGGCTAGGTTACGACGTGGGAAGGTTCCAAGTTTTCACTTGTAGACACCCACCTCGCCCTAATTAAAGGACTTCTAATTCATTTGGGCTATTTAAAATTCTTAATGCAAACAATCCTAAATAATCTAATCAACCAAAAAAATAGAGGTATAAATGCAATAATCTATATTAATAGTAATAATAAAAAAGAATACAAACAAATCCTAAAAACCTAGGACACCCTTCTAGCATCCTAGGGCGGACTTGAGCCCTATTACCGCCTACGTAACTTACTAGTGTTACCTAGCAAGTATCAAAGTCCACGTAGTTCGACTACCCTAGGACTTTCCTATTGTAATCAACCACATCATCAAAAGTATTTCAACTTAATTCAAGACTCTAGCTTCGAGAGTTTTTATCCGTTTAAAATTATTTATTTGAAATCATTTCAAATTAAAAGACTTTTTTTAAAATCCAAATATTCTAAACAATTCTTATCTTTATGTTGGCCCAAATATGTATCTAGAGGGGGGGTGAATACAGGTATTGCAAACTTTTCAAAATAATTACTAAATAAAAATTATGGTTCAATTAAATTCAGCGAAAGACAATATTTGAATCATAATAAAACAATTGATACAATAAGTATATGAATTGAACAACAATTAATATAGCAATTATATGAATTGAAATGCAATAGAAGAGTTAGATAGATTCAAACACAAGAATTAACGTGGTTCGGTCTCCGCCTACGTCCACGCCTCAAGAGCCCCGCCTTGAGGATTCCACAATCCACTATGGATCACTCCTTCAAGGTGGAAAAACCTTTACAAGTTGCCTTCTTTCAAAGGTGGAAGACACTCACCCACAATCAACTTTCAAGGTGGTAGATTCTCACCTACAAGGGATTCACTCAACCCTTACAACTCACAAGATTACAAGATGAAATATGAGTACAATAAAGAAGACTTCTCAATGAGTAGAAGATGTACAATAATGAAGCTTTCACTAATATCTCTCAAAGATTAAGAACTATTCAATGGCTCAAGAGAGAATGATGAATCAAAGTGAATAAATCACACAAGAATGATGTAGACTAAGTTTGTGTATGATTGAATATGATCATTAGTTTATGGGATAATTCCGATTTAGTACCACAAACTTTATACTGATTTTCAATTCAGGCCATAAACTTTTTTTTGTCTCGATTTAGTACCAAATTAAAAGTAATAAATTCAATTTGAGTCACGTCGTTAGTCTTTTCGTCAAAATTGACGGAAAATCTGACGTGGCAATGACATGGCATCTCAGTGCCACGTGTCTTGCCACGTCAGCATTTAGTGCCACGTGTCAGTGTCACGTCAGCACCAACTTTCCTCCAAAAAAAATCACGTGCTCATTAGAAAGTTTCATGCATTAATTCTGTTTTAGTACCTTGAACTTTTATGTCAAGTTTCAATTTGGTCCACAAACTTTTCAAATTGAAGCAATTTTAGGCCAACTTTAAAAGTCCAAAAAAATTTAGAAATTAAACTAAAATTAAGGAAAAAATACAACACATCCCCTTAGATTTGTTTTTATTTTAAATGTCGTCGGCCTCACGAAAATAATGATTTATGCTCAACGTCTTTTGTTCGGCAAGCCTATTTTGAAGGATTATATCTTCCGCATATGAACTCCAATTTGAGTGATTTAAGTTGCTGTAGAAAGTCTTTATGACATACTTTCAATTGCAACTTAAATCACTTAATTTGGCTTTGAAATGAAAAAGTTATACGCCTTCAAAGTTGAAAACAAATGATTTATGTTAAAAGTCTTTTGTTCGGCAAGCCTATTTTGAAGGAATATATCTTCTGCATATGAACTCCAATTTGAATCATTCAAGTTTCTGTAGAAAGTCTTTATGACATACTTTCAATTGCAACTTGAATCACTTAATTTGGCTTTGAAATGAAAAAGTTATATGCCTTCAAAGTTGAGAAAAAATTATTCATGTTCAACATTTTTTGTTCGGCAAGCCTATGATTATATCTTTTGCATATGAACTCCAATTTGAGTCATTCAAGTTTCTGTGGAAAGTCTTTATGACATACTTTCAATTTCAACTTGAATGACTCAAATTGGAGTTCATATGCGGAAGATATAATCCTTCAAAATAGGCTTACCAAACAAAAAATGTTGAACATAAATAATTTTTTCTCAACTTTGAAGGCGTATAACTTTCTACAGCAACTTGAATGACTCAAATTGGAGTTCATATGCGGAAGATATAATCCTTCAAAATAGGCTTGCCGAACAAAAGACGTTGAACATAAATCATTTTTTCTCAACTTTGAAGGCGTATAACTTTTTCATTTCAAAGCCAAATTAAGTGATTCAAGTTGCTATTGAAAGTATGTCATAAAGAATTTCTACAGCAACTTGAATGACTCAAATTAGAGTTCATATGCTGAAGATATAATCCTTTAAAATAGGCTTGCTGAACAAAAGACTTTTAACATAAATCATTTTTTCTCAACTTTGAAGGCGTATAACTTTTTCATTTCAAAGCCAAATTAAGTGATTCAAGTTGCAATTGAAAGTATGTCATAAAGACTTTCTACAGCAACTTGAATCACTTAAATTGGAGTTCATATGCGAAAGATATAATCCTTCAAAATAGGCTTGCCGAACAAAAGATGTTGAACATAAATCATTTTTTCTCAACTTTGAAGGCGTATAACTTTTTCATTTCAAAGCCAAATTAAGTGATTCAAGTTGGAATTGAAAGTATGTCATAAAGACTTTCTACGGAAACTTGAATGACTCAAATTGGAGTTTATATGCGGAAGATATAATCCTTCAAAATAGGCTTGTCGAACAAAAGGCGTTGAAAATAAATCATTATTTTCGTGAGGCCGATGACATTTAAAAGAAAAAAAAAAATCTAAGGGAATGTTTTGTATTTTTTTCCTTAATTTTATTTTAATTTCTAAATTTTTTTAGACTTTTAAAGTTGGCCTAAAATTGCTTCAATTTGAAAAGTTTGTGGACCAAATTGAAACTTAACATAAAAGTTCAAGGTACTAAAATGGAATTAATACATGAAACTTTCTAATGAGCACGTGATTTTTTTTTGGAGGAAAGTTGGTGCTGACGTGGCACTGACATGTGGCACTAAATGCTGACATGGCACTGACACGTGGCATGACACGTGGCACTGAGTTGCCATGTCATTGCCACATCAGATATTCCGTCAATTTTGACGGAAAGACTAACGGCGTGGCTCAAATTGAATTTATTACTTTTAATTTGGTACTAAATCGAGACAAAAAAAAGTTTATGGCCTGAATTGAAAATCAGTATAGAGTTTGTGGTACTAAATCGGAATTATCCCTTAGTTTATTCAAGACTCATAAAATGAGTACAAATAGGTTTCCAAAACAAATATGGTCGTTGGGGGTCAAAATATATCCGTTTGGAGTGTTAAAAACTAGCTATTATTGAGCAGGGGCTCGATTAGTCGATTAGGCACACTTGAGTAGTCGACTAGAAGGCTTAAAAATACCTTTGAAAATGTTCCCGGGCACGGTTAGTCGACTAGGAACTTATATTTCCAAAACAGGCTACTGACCTGCCATTAATCGACTAATCAGGGGTGATTAGTCTACTAGGATATCATTAGTCGACTAGGATAGGGGTGGTTAGTCGACTAGGAGACTGTTAGTCCACTAGACAGTGCTGATTAGTGGACTATGAGAGGATTTTCTCAAAACCAACTTTTGTCTTCATTCTTAGTCGACTAGAATGACTAGACTAGTCGACTAGAAATGTTGCAAAGCTAATAATTGAGATTTCTCAAGTCCAAATCAACTAATAACACTTGAACAAGTGGACTAAGAGTTCCAAAACATTTTTGGGCAAGTTTAAAATGTTTTCCAAAGATGTTTAGGCCAAAACAATAAGTATAAAACATTTTTTCTTTAAATCCATATAGCCCATTATGAGTTTGAATCAACTTTTAATCAAAATATAATTTTCCAAATTAAATCAAAGTTGTGGTCATTATTGCATGTTCTTTTGAGCCAATGCTAGTTCATCCTAAAGAGAGATTTACAATATAAATCCTAAGCACTCACACAAGAACAAAAGCAAAATCTTCAACACTTGAGCTTGGCTTGTGCTAGGCTTGAGCTTGGCTTCATTTGGATTGCATCAATGCAATGGCTCTCTTCATGGTCCTTAGTGAATATACACAATATACAAATCCACATAAGGTTCAATGTAGTGCATGAGCTTCATGATTGCTTGAGCCTTCTTCATTGACAACTTGAATCTTATTATATTCTTATAAACGCATATACCAAAATGGATATAGAAGAACTATAGGATAATGTCAATCAATCAATAAGGTTAGCCAAACAAACATCAAATAAGTATGACAATGTTAATCAAGTAACTAATATGACATTGTCAAACAATAAACATTCATTCAAAAAGGTTTGGCATTAAACACGAATGAACATCAAAATATTCATATGCAATATATCAATATATTCATATGTAATACAACAATATTATCATGTGCAATACAACAATGTATTCATATACACATGAGAGATCAAAACACAATGTTTGTTATCATCAAAATCATTTAACAAATATGGGTGGAAGCCATAAGGCAAACACTTTAGAATTCAATTCCAATTGAAAATCTTTTTCAAAGATATTTCAATAAAACAAATCATATTGGGGGAATCTTATCCCAAAATAAAAATCTTAAAACATTTCAAATTCTTTCAAAAATCACTTAACAATCAAATGTTTCATAAAAATCATATCCATTCCATAAAAATCTTTTTAAAAAATCCCTCGAAGATAGACTCTTAAATAAAAAAAAAAAATATACTTAATCTAAGATCCTAAAATACTAATGCAATGCATGCTGGAAATTAAATAAACCAAACAAATATGCATGATATTAATTCTAACAATGCATGAAAATGCTCCTAAATGCACACTAATTTTACTATGTGATCCTAGGCATATTTCTAAGTTAGATTTGACCCAAAAATGATTTTTAGAGGTGCTTTAAGGACATAAACAAATCTGGACAGATTTGAATATGAACCTTAAACCATTCTAAAAACCTTAAAAAGAAGAAACAAAAATCATGACAATGACCTAGCATGCATTCTACATGAATATACTACAAGATAAACTACAAAAATCATGCAAAACATGGCTTAAAATGATAATTAAGCCATTTTAAAGTATGTATTCAAATCTAGACAGATTTGAATATACATTTTAAATAGCCTAAAAATCATTATTAATTCATGAAAATGGCAAATAAACATCCTAGCATACAATCTAACATGCTTGACTAAATTACTATGCAAGAACATATCAAGAACTAACAAAAAAGAATGCTTTAAACGATTATTATAAACACAAGGGGAGGATCATACCTTCGCACGTTCCCTCGTACACAATTTATATATTCAAAACAATGGATACATATCGAATGTTTAAATAATCATAAAAAGCATAAAAATTGACTTATGACTCATCACATATCAAGAATAATCCATCAACATATTCACATAACAATTAATATCATATGGTTATCAAATGAACACCACAAGATTCCAATCATTATGTAACATATCAATACTTACTCTAGGCATGCTCGCATACATAAAATAACAACAAAAGACTCATCCTAAACATAAAATCATAACAAAAACTAACCCTAAACATGCTTACTCGCATAAAATCATAACGATAACCCTAATCATGCTTACTTACATAAAATCAGAATGAAACTAACCCTAAACATATCTAATCACATAAAATCGATATGAAAGACATCCTATCATGCTTGCTAACATAAAATCATAATGAAACTAACCTTAAACATATCTAATCACAAAAAATCGATATGAAAGACATCTTATCATGCTTGCTAACATAAAATCATAATGAAACTAACCCTAAACATGCTTATTCATAAAAAATCACAACAAAACTACTCCTAAGCATATTGAACATATTATTGCCCTATATTAAAAATACATCTTATTCTAATCATGTATATATATTTAACAGATAACAAAACAATCAAAGTCAAACTAATACTATACTATCATGCATTAACAAGTGAGAAAAGACTATTCAATGATAGGACACTTACCTCTCTTTTGTCTCCTTGATTAATCACATTCAAGCTCCAAGCTTATGGTTCTTCTTCTCTCCCTCCTTCACTCTAGTTCTCTCCTCCAAAAATGATGAACCAAAATGATCCTCAGATCTGTAGCCTCTCTCTAACCTTTTTTTCCCCTTAACTCTATCATGGTATATTTATAGAGTTAGGGTTTAAAACCTTGAATGGTTGGGATTAATCCATCTAAAAATCATCATAGGGCTTAGAATAATTCATCCTAGGGTTTACATAATGAAACAAGTTCGAATTTATTCAAAAAATCGAGCAAAGTCGGCCAAAATAAGTGGGAAAGTCTCGAACTTTCCAAACTCACAAAATGAACCCGAGCATCTTGATGGCCATCCTAGCCTGGACGGCTAGCCGTCCTGGGCTGGACGGTTGACCGTCCTAGCTAGGACGGTCACCATGGTGACTTCCCCAATTTTCCTCTAATTTCATGGGATTTTCGTATTTTTGCCATATTTTGCTCAATTTGACTCTAAATTCGATGATCCAGGTATCAAAACGACCGTGTTTTGATTTTCCACATTTTTAGAAGGTTTTTTAGTAAACAATTCTTGACCATGGTCAAGGGTTTTGATAAAAAGCTAGCCAATTGACTCGATTGTGCCAAAATTGGTCATGAGACCATTCCTTGTTTTATAAAATTAATCAATTAGGCTTGAACCACTTCTAAAAACATGATTTTGTTATGAAATTGGTACTTGAAAACATATTTTGAAACTCTTTGATTTTGGTGAAAACGACCAATTCACGGTTAATTTAAACGAAACCCTAATTTGGCTTATTCTCGCCCATAGGATCGATTTTGGGCGAATCTATTCCAAACATTCAAAGGCTCAATTGACACTTCAAATACACTCCCTACATCCATATAAACCTCATGAAACAATCTGTTTCGAATTCGGAGGTCATTTGGAAATTATACGAGAAAAAGGACGAAAACGCCCATCAAGTCGCAAAAACCATAATTACCTATCGAGCTCTTATCAGAATGTCATGAAAATTTACAAGGATATTCTAAAACACCTCAAAAGTCAAATGCAATACAAATGGATTGATTCCAATCCAAATGTACACATGAAATAATGAATTGTCCCTTCTATCCGAAAAGGGCAACTTTGGAAACTAGGTCTTTATAAGCCCAATTTTCCACCAAATGAGCAACTATTCAAGTTAATCATTTGCATAAACATATGACACAATAATTGGTAAAAATGGGGTGTCCATAGTATGCAATATAATATAATGAAAAAGAAGAACTGAGATGAGAAGATACTCACATCGGTCCCGATTGCTAATCTTTATGCGGTCCTATCCAAAACTTTGGCACCTGGGCAAAATTTATTTTTTTAGCAATTTGGCTTTTTAGCCTTAGTGCGCAAAATCCTGAGCAAAACCTGTAAGACAACAACCTGAACAAAGAGAAGTGAGAGATGAGTAGCAAAAGGAAAAGAAAATCCTAAACTACAATTAAAACAAAAATCATTTTAATTTCTATAACCGAGTAATAGTCCCCGGCAACGGCGCCAAAATTTGATCGGCCCAAACAAGGGAGGTTATTTCTTTGTTTGTAATCAATATTTAAACTTATAAAAGTACTCATGCTTAAAACCTCAATTAGTTGAAAAAGTGATTTGTGCACGGGTGTCGAACCACAAGGACTACTGGCTGAGTTATGAGAAATTATTACGAACTCGATCTCAGTTATCAAACAATTCTTGATTTGATGAGCTGGTTCTTTGTTTAAACTAACCAAATTAAAGCTGATGATTAAATCAAATTAAAAGGGAACCTTAGGTTTTCGAATCCACTTTAGTTAGGGAACTACCATGCGTATAATCAAAGTTAGGATTTTGTAAACGTTTATGAACGGTGATGATCTAAACTACAAGAATAAACCATCAAATATGTTATACCTATGCTCACTTAGCAATATTCATCGAAACAAGGCATAACCTGTCAAGCGAAGCGTGCACAGGTTATCCAAATGAGGTATGAACAAACTAGATGAACCTAGGCATATTCGATTAATACTATTGCACAACCAATATGATTGAAATCACATAAAACATTCATATTCAGAAGATCTTAACTTAAAAGAACGGATTGCAACAAAAGGGCAATCTCTCACAGTTGTACAATTGTCATAAACTATTACAAAACCCAAAACTATAACTAATACATGATAAAAACCACTAACCAAGCTTCATCTAAACCCAAGGAGAGGAGTCTAGCCGCTCATGATCGAGATTGGATCACCGGAGGACTTCAATCTTTCCATGGCAGCCAATAATCCAAAGAAGTAGATGATGGAGATGATGGAGAACTCAATGGAGGCTATGTGTGAATTTGAGATGAGTCGGAACCCTATTTCAGTCTTGAAAAGATGTTTAAATAGTGCTTGGAAGTCCCTCCAGCCGAGCTCCTTCGAAATACCAAAACAGGAGTTACTAAAACAGTGTTTAATTTAATTTAGGAAACTGCCCGGCTCAAGCCTATCGATAGGCCTAGTACCCTATCGATAGGTGTCATATGCAGCTCTAATTTTTCTACAATTCTTCATTCCTGAGAGGTACCCTATTGATAGGCCTAGGGCCCTATCGATAGGCTTGAGGAAAATATGCACTTTTTGCTCGGTTTTACAACTTTTCTCGCTTGTTAATCATCATAGCATGCTTCCTTCGCTCCACTTCATTCAAACACTCTCTCAATGGTTGAAAAGCCTGGTTTATGGGCGAAAACAACCTATACAAGATGAAAACACATGTAAGGCCAAAAACTAACAAAATCAAAGTACTTACGGTGCAAAAACTCTCGAATTTAGCCTCCGAATGTCGTAAAATGAAGCTTGATTGCAGAGCAATCAACACACATAACATATCTTCTAAAATCTGAATAGTGCGTTCCGACTGTCAATCCGTTTGAGGATGATGTGTTGTACTCATAGTCAGCTTAGTCCCCAAAGCTTGATTTAAAGCACCCCCAAAACATGCAGCAAACCTTGAGTCTCTATTTGAAACTATAGTAACAGGCACTCCATGTAGTCAAAAAATCTCATCAATATACAGCCTGCACAACACACTCAACTTGTCTATTTCTCTAATTGGCAAGAATTGAGTAGAATTTGTTGGTCTATCCATAATCACCCAAATTGCATCAAATTTCTTTTCGGTTCTAGGCAAACCAGTAACAAAGTCCATTGTTATATGTTCCCATTTCCACTCTAGAATTGGTAATGGTTGAAGCAACCTTGGTGGCCTTTAATGTACTACCTTTACTTGCTGACAAACTTCACAACGGGCCACACACTTAGCAACATCCTGTTTCATCCCTCTCAACCAAATGTGTCTTTTTAAATCTTAATATATTTTAGTTGCCCCAGGATGGATAGAAAATCGAAAACGATGGGCTTCGCTAAGAACTACAACACGAATTTGTCCACTTGGAACAAACAACCTATTAAGAAAATGTAGCCCACCATCTGTACAAGATATCACCCATCCTTTAGATTACACACCCTAACAAATTTGGGCAACAAGTCCCATGACCTCCTCATCTTGAGTTTGAGCCTCTATCACTCGAGTGGTCAATACATGTTGCACAGTAAAATTGTACAGATGTATTTGCAAACCATCATTAACATCATAAATATCTTAATCCTCCAACACATTCCTCATAGCCCACCTATCCAGTGCCAAACTATACACACGATGGTGAGACTTCCTGTTCAAAGCATCCGCGACCACATTAGCTTTTCATGGTTTATACTTAAGATCAAAATCATAGTCCTCTATATACTCCATCCACTTATGTTGCCTTAGATTCAAATGCTTCTCAGTGAAGATATACTTCAAACTTTTGTGGTCGGTGAATACCTTAAAGTTTTCGCCATAAAGATAAGACCTCTAAGATTTCAAAGTATGCACCACTACTGCCAGTTCCAAATCGTGAGTAGTGTAATTAAATTCATGTGGCTTCAACCGACAGGAGCCATAAGCTATCACTTGTTCGTTCTGCATCAAGACACCCCAAGCCATATCGAGACGCATCACAGTACACTGTATACCCCACCAAAACTGGTATAGATGTCAACCTAGTTTGCAACTCACAAATGGCCGATTCACAATTGTCGTCCCAATCAAATGCTACTCTTTTTCGCGTAAGCTTAGTCAGAGGAGCCGCGATACTAGAGAAATTTGCAATAAAGCGAAAATAATATCCAACAAGCCCTAGAAAGCTACGGATATCGGTGGTATTCTTGGGTCTTTCCCAATTGAGTACAACTTCCACCTTTGAGGGTGTGAACCAGCCACCTATCTCGAGGGATCGAGAGGCTTTTCGTTCACTTGAAGTTTGAGTGGATTGTGGATGATGTTTATTCGTGTAGATTTATCCTCATCTATTATCCACATTTATCCTTCTCTATTATCCACTCAAGATTGGGTTTTTGAAAAAGGATAAGAGTTTATAAAAAACTGGGAGTCGCCACCTTATTTTTAGGGAACAAGGAAACCACAAAAAGAGTTTATTTTCAATAAAACATTGACCCCATATTTTGGAAAAGCATGGTCTTCGAATCAAAGTTGGATTCGGAGGCTAGGTTACGAAGTGGGAAGGTTCCAAGGAACTCCTTGTAGGCACCCACCTCGCCCTAATTAAAGGTCTCCTAATTAAGTTTGGGCTTTATCAAAATCTTATCACAACAATACTATTTATCAAATCAATCACAAAATATGAATACTAATAATAATATTAATAGATAATACAAAAGTATACACAATCCTAATGACCTTAGGAGACTCATAGATAACCTAAGATTGGACTTGTGCCCTATTGGCTGCCTACGTACCTTACCAATTTCTTGATAAAGATCAAAATCCACGTAGTTCGATCACATAGGACTCTTCTATTTTAATGAACTATATAGCCAAAAGGATTCTATCTTATCTAGGACTCTAGCTTCGAGAGTTTAGGTTTGATCGAAACATTTTTCTTTGCATAAAAGATGGAATTTCATTCCATTTTAAACACTTTCAAAATCACTTATTTTTAGAGTTGTTCTCGAAGTAGACTCCTAAATTAGGCAGAACTCAATTGCTATCCTAATTCTTACAACAAAGAACAGTCCAAAGTGAGGTTAAGTAACCTCCCTAATCCTAGGGTTTCTAACTAGTCCTAAGTTAGTCTAAATACCTAAAATACTAATTATATGCATGCTGGAATTTAAATAAAACTAACAAAAAATGCACCAAACAATACTAACAATGCATGAAAAAATGTCTTAAATGCAATCTAGTTATTCTATGTGAACCTAGGCATGTTTCTAAGTTAATTTGGGCCTAAAAAATGACATTTAATACACTTTAAAGGTATTTTCAATTCATGGACAGATTTGAACATACCTTTTGAAATGCATTAAAGGTCATGAAAATAACAAATAAGAGAGGTAAAAATGACTAACATGCAACCTAATATGCATACTAAAACTATAATCAAAACATAGCATCATAATCATACTTCTCATAACTCATTTAATCACAAGGGAAGAGACTTACCTTTGCATGCTCCCTCGAACACATTTTATATGTCAATCAAATAATTCGAAGTGATGAAAATAATTTATGATAAGAACAATGTTAATGCTAAAGAAACTAACATCCTAATATGGTTACTAATATAAGAGACTTAAACATGCATTCCTATAAAATTATTCCTATCATGCATACTAACATATAAAATACCTAATCCATAATCATAGAAGAAAAGAAAAAGAAGAAAATGCCCAAACTTCTATCCTAATCAGGCATTCTTATATAACAAATCCTAAAACTAATCCCTATTATGCATACTAATAAATTAATCCCTAATATGAACACTTAATCCTAAACACCTAATCCTAAACACCTAATCCTAGCATGAACAATGAAGAAGAAGAGAAGAAGAAGAAAAAGAAGAAGAACAAGAAAAAGAAGAAGAAGAAGAAGAAGAAGAATAAGGAAATATGCAAACTTAAATAAACACAATGACTAACCTTTACTTTCTTCTTCCTTACTCCTAGCTTCTTCTCCCTTGCTCTTAGACCTTCTCCAACCTCCAAAGGACTTCAAAAGTATAGCTAAGAGTGCTGTGGGGGAAGCTTGTGCAATACTCAAGCCTCTACTCTCCAAGCTAGCTCTCTAATGCTAATTGTGTGTGTTAAAACTGATTTCAGAGCTCTCTATTTATAGGGAAGCCTGAATTTGATCAATGGCTAAGTTTAAATCTCTTAGGAATGATCCAAGGGCTCTAAACCAGCCATCCAAGGTCTTCAAACTCATCCCAAAGTCCCCATGTCCGAACTAGACACATGGCAAGGCTTGGAAGAGTCCCGGGCAGAAAAAAGACTGAAAAATAGCAGTTATTGGGCAAATGGATCGTTGACCATCCACCTAGGGACGGTTAGCCGTCCCTCAAGGACGGTTGGCCGTCCATGGGTGGACGGTCATCCATTCCCTCGCCCAATTTTGCCCTATTTTGGGCCTGTCTCAGCCGGTTTCGGTTTTTTTCGGTTTTTTTCGGCTTTTCGGACCCGTTTTAAGTCCAAATTCGACGATTCAAGCGCCGAAATGATCGTGATTCGATTCTCCATGTTTTAAGAAGTGTTTGAAGTGAAAATGTATTGACTAAAGTCAAATTTTTAGGGAAAAGATGATTGATTAGCTGTTTAGGGCCTGTTGGGCCTAAATTAGGGTTTTGAAATCTGCTAACAAATCGTTGTCGAAATCACTTCTTCTTCTCGAAACAAGTTTTAAAACGTTTTAAAAAAGTGTTTTGAAGCCTTTGAAGGCTTTGGTTTGATAAAAAGGGGAATCCCGGTCGCTTCCGATCGAAACCTTAATCTGAGCTTGAAAGGGCCTTTCGAGCCTCAAGAGCCAAACACGAGCCAAAAGGCTTAACAGACCTTGCCACTGATCAACTTAGCTACAAAACATACTTTAAATATCTATGCCAAAGCCTCGAGAACATTCGAGACAAGATCGACAGCCATTCAGTGCTTTTGTGATTCAAAGGACAATATTGCCCTTCAAGTCACAAAAGGCCTTATTTTCTATCAAGCTAGGCTCAGAATGTCATGACATTTTACAGGGATGTTCCTAGACTCTCTAAAAACTAAATGCAAAAAGAATCGACTCAATCTAACCTAAAAACCTACATGCGATAATGACCTCTAACTAACTACCCACAAGAGTAAAACTGGGAACTTAGGGTTTTAACACCCTATTTCACTTCTAATCACAGGCAACCATTAATGACCATACTCATGGTCAAAAATGGATGTCTATAGAAGCCCCTCGTTGATGTTCATGGCTTCGCCAGTGAATATCAACGAAATAAAATGACATTCCATTTTTGCCATGACAAAAGAGGAATAATTAAATTAATTACTTACCTTAACCATCAAAATTATCTTGAAAGCTTTGCTTTAAATTCTCTTTTCCTAGAAGTCTCACTTCTAGTTATCTCAAGGATTTTCAATCCTTTTAGAAATTTCATTTCCAATTTGTCTTGCCCTAGAAATTTCATTTCTTAATTATTTCAGGGATTTTCAATCCTTTTGGAAATTTCATTTCCAATTCTCATTAAACTTAGGAATCTTTGACTCGCCACAGAAATTTCATTTCTAGTTATCTCAAGGATTTTCAATCCTTTTAGAAATTTCATTTCCAATCATCTTAAAACTTGGGAGTCTTCGACTCACCCTATAAATTTCATTTCTAGTTATCTTAAGGATTTTCAATCCTTTTGGAAATTTCATTTCCAATCATCTTAAAATTTGGAAGCCTTCGACTCACCCTAGAAATTTCATTTCTAGTTATCTTAAGGATTTTCAATCCTTTTGGAAATTTCATTTCCAATCATCTTCAAACTTGGGAGTCTTCGACTCTCCCTAGAAATTTCATTTCTAGTTATCTTAAGGATTTTCAATACTTTTGGAAATTTCATTTCCAATTCTCTTTAAACTTAGGAGTCTTCGACTCACCCTAGAAATTTCATTTCTAGTTATCTCAAGGATTTTCGTTCCTTTTGGAAAATTCATTTCCAATCATCTTAAAACTTGGGAGTCTTCGACTCACCCTAGAAATTTCATTTCTAATTATCTCAATGATTTTCAATCCTTTTGGAAATTTCATTTCCAATAATCTTAAAACTTGCTAACATATATATTAATATCGTCCACATTACTTGATATCATTCTTATATACATTTCATGTGTACTTCATCAATTTCACAAAGTCTTATGGATTTGGGCCTCCAAAATGGGCTTTTCTAATTAGCCTTCCTTTATGGGCTCACTCACCTTCACAATCCCCTTCATGGGTCTCACAATCTCACCACATCAAATGTATTCATAATTATTTCATGATTACAAACTTGTTTACACAATCTTTTCACTTATTCATTTCTATATCTCATGGTTTTCAACCAAAAATTTATCATTTTATGTGAATTTCCCTATTCACAATCACTTAAACCTCAACTTTGTATACACCAACTCCTCTTCATTTCTCATTAATAGATCAAATATCATTCAATCTCAAACAAGTGCACTTTCCTAAATCAAAATTTGAAAGAAAATGAGTCAAAATAGGTCAAAATAGGCCAAAAAAGTCAAAATTGGGCTTAATGGGCCTCAAAAGCCCAAAAAAAAAGTCAAAATTGGCTTGAAAAATGGATGACCATCCAGTCAAGGATGGCCAACCGTCCAAGGTGGACGGCCATCCGAGCCCTCATCCCTCTTTAAGTCATCTTGACTTCTCATTTTCATTTCACTTCATCTCCTACCTAATTTTGAGACTTTCTCTCTCTAGAAATCCCAATTTCTCTCAAAAAAATCCTTCAAATTTGATTCTATTCCATCTAATTCAAACTCCAAACACTTCTAGTGTTGCTACTCACCTCAATTTGTGAATCAAAAACCTAGGATTTCATCCTTGTATTTCAATTTGGGGATCCAAAACCCAAATACACATCTAACCATACCTATTTTCTCAAACTTATCCACTACCTATACTCATGGCAAATAGGTATGAATCAAAGTACCCATTCATGAAGATAAAGAGTTACAAAGCACCCTCACATGATCCTAACAACACAAGCTTGTTATTGGAGCCCCATGATCATCTCTCTCACATCCATACTACACAAGAGGTAAGCTTACTTTCCATGCTCTTTTTATTGAACCATTGATGTCTAGATGCTTCAATATTGATCTTTGGATATTGTTTGATGACTTGTATTCATGAAATTTGTATTTGGCAAAGCTTGGGAGCCCCATTTTACTAGCTTTACAAGCTTGAAATGTTGCCCACCAAGTGTTTGATAAATTCCCAAGAGATTAGAATTTGATTTTTTTTTTATTTAAATTTCTCATGCCATGATTCAAATATGTTTTAAACATCATTGGGATGCTTTCAAAGTATCATGACAAGTTTTCACAATTATTTTTAAAAATGTGCACACTAAGTGTTTGGTAAAATGCCTATAAGATGGCAATTTCCAATTTTCAAAGCAATTCATCATATCACCCCTCATGTCATGATTTAAATGTGTTTCAAACATCATTTGAATATTTTTAAAATATCATGACAAGTTTTCACAATTATTTTCAAAAGGTGTACACTAAGTGTTTGATAAAATGCCTAAAGGGGGCAATTTTCAATTTTTAAAGCAATTCATCATGTCATGCTTTTTCAAATGTTTTCAAAATAATCATATCATGATAAGTTTTCAAAATATTTCAAGTAATGTACATATCAAAAATTTTCCATGAATTAAGACTTAGCTTATTATTATTCAAAACACTTATTCACTTAAAGTACCATTTCCATGGCTTTTAAATAATTTTATGTCAAAACTCATACTAAGTATCCATTTCATGATTTTCAAAATTCTATTCTCTTAGGACTTTCATTTCCAATTCCATTATCATGAAAAGAAGTCATATGGGGTATTAATGAATTATGCTAACTCTTGATGTAAAATTAAAAGTACCAAAATTAATTACATTAATTATGGTATATATATTTTTTGAAAATAGATTGTTGATACATAAAATAACTCACAATTGACAAACCATTTGAGAAATAAAATTTGAACATTTTTTTGAAAATATGTCATTTTATAAGTTAATTTTGTATCCTTGATTTGAAGAAATAGCACAACTCATTTCTATACCTCTAATCCATTAATCTTTACCTTTGCAGCCAGGTTTCGACCTCAGGACTCGGTCTTCCCTACAGGGCATAGTTGGATGGTGGGCCAAAATGGACACTCTCCAACCACAAGTTAAGGCTACTATCCGAAGGATTGGTTTTGGAGACTTCATTGACTCACTTTGGATCGATTCTATGGATAGACAGGCCCTCATGGCCTTATCTGAGCTCTGGTGGGACACCACCAACACCTTCCATTTCGAGTTTGGAGAGATGACCATGACCCCTCTTGACTTTACTATGATCACGGGACTTTCCATTGAGGGTCGCCCTTTGGATTTCTATGAGGTGCGAGCAAAAACTTGACTTACTTGGATACTTATCTTGGGGCAGCTGATATTGAGATCGTGAAGAAGTCAGTTCGCCGAAATACACTCCTAAACACATTTAACAATATGCCTGAAGGGGAAGATTCTGATCATATCGTGCGGGCTTTCCTTTTGTACCTACTATTATGCACTCTTTTTGCAGGCACTGATGATTTGGCCCCTCTAGGCAGGCACTGCTAGTTTGGAGGATATTAATACTATCTCTCAGTATGACTGGGGTGGTGCTGCCTTAGCCACCATGTACAGAACTATGAGTTGTCGGTCTCGAGGAGTATGTACCGACTTTGGAGGCATGGGATTCGTTTGGGAGGTATACTCACTTATTTTAAAAAAGATCATAAACTTCCCTTTACTTATCTTCTGACCATGCACATATTCTGCAGGTATGGGCTTATGAGTATCTTAGCCTAAATAGCCCCATGCTTATTGCCAATGATTTTTCTTGGCCAACCCTCGCTCGATATACCCCAGATAGGCGAGTGAGTGCCATCGCCCATACGCACGATTATGCTTATAGTCGCGCCTTTCTTGCAGGGTTGCGCTCTAACAAGGTAACCATCTTCATTTTTGCTTTTCAATCCTCAAACTTTCTCTAATATACCTTGTCCTCAGGTTAAATGGAACCCTTGGCGTCATTGGAGAGGTCCTGGTCCCATGTATGTTTGGCTTAGTCCCGTGATGGAGATGTCACATAAGAGGATTATGCTTGAGGGGCCTTATGGCAGATATTGGTACCTTGGAGAGAGGGTACGTGCTCAACTTTGTGGATCTTATTCGACCGCTCGTGTGCCTCATGCACCTCCTCTGTCTATGAGGCATGCTGATAGATTGACTGGCCATGCCTTGGCAGACGCCATGGCTGGTGTATTTGCGGATGCTTTCCATCATCAGCATGAGGATTACCGCACATTCTGTCAGCATTATCTGATGCGTCCATTAGTGTCAGGGTTTCCACCCACTGAGGTATTGGATTTTTTCTTGATTGCTTTACCCCTTTTCTCATGCATTATTCTTAATATCTCTTTCTTTGGCAGGGTCGTTGAGCCCGAGGGCATGCTTCCCATTCTGCAGTTGCTGTGACTCCTAATGAGGGCGAGTCTTCATCTTCTGCTCCTTCTTTGCCACCTGTTCCTTGGCAGGTGCAAGTCATTGAGGATGGCAATTTTGTTCAAAGACCAATTACTTGCGTGCCTTACAATGAATACATTTATCTTGATTCTTCTTGTACTTCGGTAATCATCGTACTTTCACCCTTTGTTATACATAGCTCTTTCTTTCCTAATATTTGAATCTTTTGTCCTTTCAGGTGCCTGCGTCGTACACTGAAGAGTGGTTGGCATATAGTGCATCTTTGACTAGTGAACTTCAAAGGATGAATCTTGATGTGCATAATGCGAACATAGCTGCACAGGTAACTTTCTCTCTACTCTTTCAATAATCAGCAATTTCATCAATTTAATCCCAAACTTTGGGTTTGCAGGCTTCGGCCCAGCCTTCACAGGAGCGCCATGGATCGAGAGGGGATCACGAGGCTTTAGGTTCGCGAGGAACGAGGAAATCATCCCGGCAGAGATGATTTTGTACCATTAAGCCTATAGGAGGCTCGCTTAGGATTTTCTATGTAACTCTTTCTCTATGTAAGCACAAAAAACCCTGATTAGTATGTAATTATATCCTAATGAGAATAAAAACGTGTTTCAATTGCTTTTTTGGTTCAATTTTAACCCGAAAATAGGTCAAAACTGACAAAAATTGAGCGAAAAGTCAAACCGGGAGTTGAAAAGTCTCAGAAAAGTCAAAATTAGGCAAAATTGGGGATCAGGGATGGATGACCATCCTCCCATGGATGGTTGGCCATCCCTAGTGGGATGGTCATTGACCCTAGTTTCTAATTTTTGACTATTTTGATGATTTTTGACTTTTTGAGTGTCCTACTTTGCCTCTAACTCGATTTCTTTTGCCAAAAAGCTATAAAAACACACCTCTATGCTCACTTTCATCACGCTAAACACAATGGAAGCTCTCAAGTTGATCATCAACCTATTCGTAGCGAGAATGTGAGTGGAAGATAAGAAGGTGTTTGCGCGATTTGGCTTGACTTCATGGTTCTTTCTCTGTCATGTGAAACTTGAAGACAAGCTTCTCAACTCTGTGATTCATTTCTGGGACTCTGATCTTCATGTATTTTGCTTCAACTGTGAAGAGGTATGTCCTTTATTTAAAGAATTTTGTGCCTTAATGAATATCTCTGTTAGTGGCCCTTTTCATCTTTCCTACCATTCGTCGAGGTTATTTCCAAACCTTTTCTTCTCTTTTTGAACTTTCGCCTAAAGAAGCTCCTTCATATATCCATGAAAACTCTATTGATCTTCTCAAACTAGCTTTATTTTTCTTAAGGGAAGGGGGAAAATTACTAGCTCTTCATAGGCCTACCCAGTACGCACTCGCCTTATGCATAGTGGGTTGTTTCCTTGTTTCGAACGGAACCACTTTCATACCCATTGAAACATGTGAGCTTATTCTGCCATTGTCGAAGTCTCATAATATCATTCCCCTGGTGCTAGCTGAAACTTTGAACAGACTTGACCACTTTCACTCCAACCCTGCTTCTTGCATTAGGGGTAGTCCCATTCTTCTTCAGATGTGGTTGGTTGAGAGACTCAAGCTGATCACTCCTCTTGATGGGCCCAAAAAGTTATCTCATAACTATTATTTGCGAAAGCTTTTGTCTCTTGAGCATCGCTCGATTCAGGACATGATCATCTTCTTCTCTTCTCTAACTTGGAGAGATATTTAGTGGTATGTGGCTATATGGGACTGTAGCGACGAGTATGTGCTACACACCTCGGGATGCTGTCAGGTGAAACTCATAGGCTTAAAGCATACATTATTCTACTGGGCTTCTCGCGTGCTTCGCCAAATGGGTCGTGCTCAAACAAACCTCCCTATCAAAGGGCATGTTCATGGAATAGAGATGGCTACTACTTCTTTAGTATCTTGGGCTATGTGTTAGAAGTGTGCCCTAAAATCCATTAGTAGGTTGTACTTAGGGAACTTTATTTCATTTATGTTATTATATGAATCTTATTCATCTATAAAATGACTTTTATATTATCATGTAAACTTGTGTTATTTATAACTGTTCATGATAATGTCCTTGAATAGTACGATAGAGAATTGTATCTCAAGTGTTGAGATAGAGAGACATATGATTCTCAAGAACATCTATTATAGATATGTTCCTGATCATAGGTTTATTTATTTGGGCGATAATAAACCGTTAAGATTAGCTCAGGTTACACTAGCTCCAATGGGAGGATGGTGAGTCTCAAGCCATCTGTGTAGAGACACTATTGTTAGAAGTATGCCCTAAAACCAATCCTAAAGGGTATATTAAGTTTCATATTATCATAATATATGGAAGGTATAACTTATCTAATATGTTCTAACATATATATGATAAGGTCCATGAATAAATGATAAGAGAAATATGCATCTCAAGGTGTTGAGATAGAGAGACTGATATTTCTCATATACATCTACTCTAAAAGAGTTCCTACTCAAAGGTTTATTAAAGAAGATATTTAATTAACCGTATGAAGAGTAGCACAGATTTAAACTAACTCATATGGAGGATAGGTAGTATTTCCTATCAGTGTAGTGACACTTAGGTTAATCTGTGGGTGCATATTAGAGAATATATACACTGAACTTGATCTACAAAGAATATTCCTATGGTAGTTCTGTCAAAGGAATATTCTAGTGTTATGTCCATTTATTTGGTAGTCCTTAGACCTGAGACACCATAGCTGTCTTATGGATAGGTTGCTAGAGTTTGATAGTATCTTGTATAGCCTTATCCATAAGGTTGTAATCGGTGCTTATTCGCTCTAATGAGT
>JAESVK010021434.1:0-13429 GCA_017140935.1 Hamamelis virginiana | reverse complement strand
AAATATATACTGTGAATAGTGGCAAGTGATTACATTTCTTTTCTCTTGTTTTTTTTTCTTTAATTTAATTCCACTGATCCCAACTGCTTTCCATTTTCCTTCTCTCAGCCCCTACTTATTTTATTTATGGGTTATCTACACTTCAGTACCTTGAACTTTGGGGGTAATTTCAATCCATGACCTAAACTCTTAATTTGATAAATTTAGGACAAATTTTTAAAAACTTGTTTCAATGTAGGACAAAACTAGAATCTTAACATTTTCTAGGACAGATTAACGCAATATTGCTTAGATACTCTCAGTTGTTTCTTCCTTAACTATATAAATGTTAAGATTTCAAGCACTGCTGTATTAATATGTCCTAAAAATTTTTTAGATTCATTCTAATCCATTAGCTTTAATCCCAAAATTGAAACCCTTATTTAGTCACGTCAGGATCGCTCGTGTGAATGGTTTGGGCAGGAAATAAGCCTCTCAAGTGGGGTAGGATACATATAGGCTCCAATTAAGATGCCACGTGAGGAGTAGATGAAGTTTCCGTTACTTAAGCAAACAGCATTCCAGTTTTGTCCTACTTTGAAATAAGTTTTTAAAAATTTGTCCTAAATTTATCAAATTTAGGAGAACTTTTCGCGTGAGACTGTGGTCGAGGAACTAGTGGACCCAGTCTATCACGAGCCCCATCTAAGTAACCTCTTGTGTTACTGCTTGTATATAACAGTTGTTTTTCATTTCTTTTGTTTTTCTTTTGGAAAATGTGGATACCCTAACCTTTGTGCAGATGATAAAAGATTTGTGAATGATACACAGGTGCTTTTGTTCTCTTTCTTCCCATTTTTGTCTTTAATGCTTATCTTTTCATGCATTGAGGACAATGCACATTTTTAAGTAGAGGGGAGGTTCATTTGTGTTCATACTCTCACACATACTCACACATAGGTAGTTTCTTTTTGGTAAAGAGTAGCTTACATGGTTTAAATTCAGTCTTCTTACTTTTGTAGGTCTTAGCAAGTAATGAGGCAAAATTTTTCGATTTTAAGGCTTACATGAGAATAAAACTTCAACTTGTAGACTATGCTTCTTTTTGAACTTGTGATTATGATTCCTGAACTTTTCCACTTGCACATGCACGCCATCATAGTTGAACTAAGCTCTCATCATTACAACAGAGTTTCTATCATCCATTCCATCTATTCATGCTTCTACTTCAAGACTGGCATCATTTTACTCACTTTACAATGCATTTGGTGTTTTATTCCTTACAAGTCATTTGTTTAGCCCCCAAGCTCATTTTTGCTTGGTTTTTGGTCTCAAAGAGTACATTCTTGCATAATCTTGTCATTTCAGTGCATTTTATTCAATTTGAAACACTTTAGCATTTTTGAAATATGATTATAGACTATTTTTGTCTTCTTGACCCTTGTTCTTTGTTGAGTTTCCATTTAAACTCTATTTCGAGCCTATGTTGCCATTTCGTTCCAAGCTTAAGAGCCAAAAGGGGGGGGGAAATTGTGTAATCAGAGCATCAATGCAAGTGTGGGCATGCCGAGCAAGTTTTGACATGTATGTTTGATGTGTTGAAGGATGGGGGTGGTCAAAATTGCATTAAGTGTGCATTTGGAGGTGTTGAAGCATCAAAAAGTTGAAAAAAGTGAAAAATATGCAGGTGAGGACTGGTCTTGGCTTATTGGGACCGGTACCAATGAAACAGAAGCTAGGAGGACCGGTCCTAGCTGCAAAAATTTGAAAATCTGGAGTTTTATATCCCCAAATCCGAGATTCAACCCTCATTTCTAACACCCACTTATCTCCTCTCTCATTTTTCTCCCCTTGCAAGCTTTTCTCAAATTTTTGACCTAAATCCCCCATCCATCATCAAATCCCACCATTAAAGCCCTAAATGTCCCACAAATTCTCACTTTTCACCCATTTTCTACCCCAAAACCATAAACCCTAACCTTAAACCTCTCATTTCACCCATTTATCATTTCACCATCAAAGGAAGGGGATTTCGTGCTAGGGTTGCTCCTTTTGCATTGTTCCTTGGAATATTGAGGGTCTTCAATCAATTTTGGGTAAGCTACCTCAGTTTTTGAAGTTTTCAATTACTTTTGGGGTTTCTTTGGTTCCATTTGTGTTGGATTTTGTTAAAAGGAAGTGTTGTGGCTGTTTTGTGTTGCTTCTCTGCATTTGTGTGCTTATTTGGATTGAAAATGATGATTGGGGGAAGGAAAATGCTATGTAATGTGAGGGATGGTTGTACTGTGCTTGTTGAAATAGGTTTGTGGGATTGTTTGGTAGCCATGCTTGTGCTACTTTTTGCTATTGGGTTAATTGTGATGGTCATGGCTAGGACCAAGGTTCCAAAGAAAAGAAAAGCTCCGAGCTCCTCTGTGGAGCATGCTGTTAAAAAGAGGAAGGGTGATACTTCTGCGCCGGTGAAAAAGGGCAAAGAAAGAGGCGTTTAAGCGACAGTGAGAGTAATGATGATGAGGATGAGGATGATGAAATCGAGGCTATGTTTGAAGACGAACCTTAAGAAAAAGAGAGCTCTTGGGCATAGTCTATTGCCAAGAGAGGATTTCAATACGAAAGAGGCGTCGAAGAGAATAATTTTCTTCACACCCATCCCATCAGAACTGTAATCAAGGATCAGAAACTGGGATTTTTGTGCAAACTGCTTGTACATAAAATGAGGTGTGTGCAAAAGACTCCCAAGAGTAGGAATCCAATGATCGTCAAGCAATGAAACTAGGGAGTACCTAGGTCATATCCACAGGGAGTGGAATAGGTTCTAGTGATTCTTAGGTCTTGCTACCCAACGAATGCAAATAAAAGTGTAAAATATGGGTTTTGGTTTGTTGTTGAGAGCGATTTGTGTCAAGTTGATGGCACGAAGCTTGTATGAAAACTTGTAAATAAAAGAGGAGGGGTCCTATGGTTTCATTCCTTCCAAACCTATGGTAAATGGTTTCTCATGAAAATGCACATTCAAGAATCCATTTAAACTATGGTCTTGAATGGAGTATTTGACAATAGAAGCTCAAAAAGGGTAATGAAAATGATGGAATGAAGCTAAATATTCACATATGCATTTTCACAAACATGTAGTGTGCATATGTGCTCATCAACCAAAAGACAACAACTTACTGGTAATACATTGGTCACGAATATGACACTACAAGGATTCAAAAGATGAGAGAGTAATAAAGTAACATTCCATAAACATTGAAGCTCTTGAAATGAGAAAACACATTTACCTAGGGTTTGGGGAAAAACTACACCATGGAACCCACCTCGAATGTTTAGCTAACCATTAAAGAGAGTAAATCCACCATACATGGACAATAAATGCAAAATAAAAGAAATAAATGCTATCTATTGATTAATCAAACCGAAATGTAGGTTACAAATGAGATTAAAGAGAAGAAAAACACCCTAAACTAGGTTTACAAAGTGAGAACAACAAGAAACAAGTAAAAACTAACCTAAACTATCAAGAACACATCAAAAGTATGAGAAAACCTAAACTAACCCTAATATTAACCAAGAACAAAAGTGAAGAACCCTCCTTCAGCTGAGAAAAGTCCTTTAAATACCTTTCAATAGGTTTACATCTGAAGTTACATAAAAGTCCTTACTAAAAAGCATTAAACACATGAAAACCAGCAGATCTTGGGGTCTGGTACAGGTACCACAGGTTAAAACTGGGGAAATTAATTAGCTGGTACCGGTACCACAGGTTGGTGGTACTGGTACCTCCTCTGCAGGACTGCTGAAAAAGCCCTGAAACTGCATCAAACTTCCAAATATGATTCATTTATCTCCAAGAGGCCTCATAAACACTTCAAGGCTTTCAAGAATGCTCTAGATGGTTTCAAAAGCGTGGCTGAAATGCGGGATTACCTGCACAACAGAGAAAAGCACCAAACGCGTAAAATGCACCAAAACATAGGCATAAAAGCAGGGCAACTAACTAAATGACTATAAAAGGAGCAAAAAATAATGCAAATATGATTACTAATCACCCCCCAAACTTAAGTCTTGCTAGTCCCTAGCAAGCGTCAAAAAAATCAAAATTCCCTTCAAAGAATTCAAAACGAAAATACTTGAAACAACATACTTGAAAGTTTACAATTAGAGAAAATGAAGCTGAACTTTATAATCAGATAAACAATGTTCCCATGTGTGAGTGATAGCCAAGAGAAAGAAATTCATGTAAAGCTATGCATTCTAGCAACAGGATGGGCAGAATAAAATGGAGGCAGAGCTCTTACACAAAATCAGCGAATCAATACAAGGAAAATGATAATCAACTCAGCAGAGAGAGATATATAAAATGCAAGCAAACACAAAGTAGAGAATTCACTTAATGATCAAAATGGAACAAAAAGTTGTTAGAAATCGATTAGGTCTTAAAGAGCTTGTAATGACCATGGGTTACAAAGGCTAACAACGGAATTAAACGATGGCTGTAAGCACGGCTAGGTTACTACGCAAAATTGCCATCGCTAACCTAGGTTACATGGAACTAAAATAAACCAAAAGAAAAACAACCTAAACATAGAACACAACCAAAATAAACCAAGAGAACATGAAAGCAGATCTCGGGGTATGGTACCGGTACCACGGGTAGTGGTACCGGTGCAAATTGTTACTGCCTCAAAACTGGGGAAATTAATTAGCTGGTACCGGTACCACGGGTTGGTGGTACCGGTACCTCCTCTGCAGGACTGCTGAAAAAGCCCTGAAACTGTATCAAACTTCCAAATATGCTTCATTTATCTCCAAGAGGCCCCATAAACACTTTAAGGCTTTCAAGAATGCTCTAGATGGCTTCAAAAGCGTGGCTGAAATGCGGGATTACCTGCACAACAGAGAAAAGCACCAAGCGCGTAAATGCACCAAAACGCAGGCATAAAAGCAGGGCAACTAACTAAAAGACTATAAAAGGAGCATAAAATAATGCAAATATGATTACTAATTGCAAACCTTTGGAGGGTTACCACCCTACCATTGTGAAAGAAATTTACTCCAACATGAAATTAAATGCCGATACAGAATTTTAATTGAACACTTCAGTGAGTGGCAGATCATTCACAGTTGACATTCAGACCATTGCTTCACCTCTTGGTTACCCTCGTCCTGAAGCCTCAAGTGAAACACTTTACCTATTCCATGCTTAATCGACTTTGATGGTGTGTTGTTTTCCAATGCTATGTGCTCACATCCACCTAGAATGGAAGGTTTTAATAGAAGCGAGTTCACCCCAGGAAAGCTGAAACCTGAGTATGCTTTAATGAATAAAACCATTCACAACAGGATCATCCCCAAAGGAAATGAAAAGCTACCCAAGGTTGATGAGATCAGATTCCTCTATGAGGTAATGAGTGGTGTACCTTGCTGCGGTATTTGGGGGGTAATGAATGACTACCTCGAGTACATGAGCAAGATGAGTTTTATGCCATTCCCATGCTTAGTCACCCAGATAGTGAAGGCTGAAGGAATTAGGCTTCCTCCCAAGAGTAAGATGGTGCCTCGCCATTTTGGTCCTATCACGAATGTAACTGAGGCAAGGAGCATAGCTGCTTCATCAAGGCCTAGACCGGTGCAACCCCCACCAGCTGCTTCAGGACCATCTACTTCATCAGTTCCCCAACCTGCACGTTTATCTCCTTTGAGGAGAATGGAGTGCAGAATTAAAGGGTGGTTCAAATGCATTCTGGGGACGCAGAAACAAATCGATCACCGGTTGACCAGGATAGAGAGAGAGGTGCACGCTTTGAGAGGTAACTCATCCACTGTTGAGTCATCCCTTCCTAACTTGGAAGGGGATTCTGAGGAGTTGGATGATTGTGTTGATCAGGAAGACTTCAGTTCAGAGGAAGAAGAAGAAAATGAATAGTTTGAGGCACTTCAGAGAATTTGGGTTTAGTTCAGTTCAGTAGTTCTTTATGTGTGTTTACTTTCAATCTAGTTTTAGTTTGTTTTAGTTTCTTTTCTGAAGGGTAGCATAGGGTGGTGTTGGAAACAGGGTAGTGACCCAAGCCAAGTTATGCCAACACCCATTTTGTCTTCTTGAAGCCCCTTTGTGTAACCCATGGTCGTTTCAAGCCCATAAGACCTATTTGATTTCGTGAATGCTAGTTGTTTCTTTTTGAACATTGTGCAAATTTGAATGTTTGAATTATGCTTTATTACTCTGTTTTATTTTTGATGATGTGCTGTTTGAGTACTTCATTCCTCTTATACTCCATAACTGTGCATCTTTGTTGTATTGTTGTTGGTTTTGTGAAACTTCTGTTGGCAACTCTTTACACACATGGGAAAGATTCGTTCATAATGAGTTCAAACTTTTGCATTGTGTTCTAAGTTCCAGTAGTATACTCATGTATGTCATTTAAAATGAATCTCATTTAGTTAGTTGCTTGCCATGTTTTTCTGTTTCTCTTTAGTTCTTTCTTGTTCAAATCTTACTAGGGACTAGTAAGATATAGGTTGGAGGGTGTGTTTAGAACATAAAATCCTTCATTTTTACATTCCTTTTCATGCATTTCATATGCTATTGAGCCCTAGTTTGGTTTAGAACAGGTATTTTTGATTCTCTAGTTATTTTTGTCCCTTTACAGGTAATTTGGTGCTTTTACCACTTTGTTAGAGTGTTTGAATGAAGTTGGGAATCGCCGGTTGCCGAATGAAGCTCACGAGCACATTTCCTTGCTCATTCGTAGTGCTTATGCATGAATGCCTCCCCAAAGCCTGCCCAGAGTTTGTTTTCCCCCTCATCTCAGCTTAGAGAACTCTCCAACACTCTTCATAGGGTTATTCAATGTTGCTCGAAGGTTCAATTGAAGTGGAGTTCGATGTATGAAGGTTCAACTGCTCGAAAGTGCTCTAAATGGTACAAAATAGGCTGCTACAGGAAGGAGGACCGGTCCTGACATCATTGGGATCGGTTATAGGTTTTTAAACATGGATTTTGGTGATGCAGTGAGTGGGAGGACCGGTCCTGGCTTAAGTGGGACCGGTCCTAGGCTTGTTTCTGCTACTGATTTGGTTGGAAATTGCATATTTCTCTTGGGTACTCTTGTCTTTTCACCTCTATTTCGAGGGAGCTTCATTGGGGAGTATAAAATGGACACTTAGCAGTTGGTGGAGGGGGCTTGACTTGGTTCCATTTGATTTTAGGGTTTGTTCTAGGTTTAGCTTAGTTTTTCTCTTGTTCATGGTGTAATCTTGATAGTTTAGGTTAGTTTTACTTGTTTTCTTGTTGTTCTCACTTTGTAAACCTTGTTTAGGTTGTTTCTCTTTCCTTTAATCTCACTTGTAAGCTACATTTCAGTTTGGTTAATCAATAGATATCATTTATTTCTCTTATTTTGCATTTATTGTCCTTGTATGGTGCATTTACTCTCATTAATGGCTAGCTAAACACTCAAGGTGAGTTCTATGGTGTAGTTCTTCTCCAAACCCTAGGTAAATGTGTTTTCTCATCTCAAGAGCTTTAATATTTATGGAATGTTTCTTTATTACTCTCTCTTCTTTTGAATCCTCGTAGTGTCATATTCATAACCAATGTATTACCAGTAAGTTGTTGTATTTTGGTTGATGAGCACATATGCACATTACATGTTTGTGAAACTGCCTATGTGAGTATTTAGCTTCGTTCCATCATTTATATTACACTTTATGAGCTTCTATTGTAAAATACTCCATTAAAGACCAAAGTTCAAATGGATTCTTGAATGTGCACTTCATGAGAAATCATTTACCATAGGTTTGGAAGGAATAAAAGCATAGGACCCATCCTATTTTATCTACAAGTTTTCAAACAAATTTCTTGCCATCAACTTGGCACAAATCACTTTCAACAATCAAACCAAAACCCCATATTTTACACTTTTATTTGCATTCATTGGGTAGCATGACCTAAGAATCACTAGAACCTATTCCACTCCCTGTGGATATGACCTAGGTACTCCTTAGTTTTATTGCTTGACGATCATTGGATTCCTACGCTTGGGATTCTTTTGCGCACACCTCATTTTCAGTTCAAGCAATGTGATTTTCTTAAATGGGACGAGGTCTGGGAAGGGTGTCCTGTCCCAAACCCGCCCCGTTGACATCCCTAACAATGAAGGCCTATTCCACTGTTCTGCTAAAAAATGATTCTGAAAGTACCTTGCCATGCATGCACTTCACTTTTAACTTAGCAAGATAAAAAAATCCTCTCGATTAACTTCAATTCCATCCATGTAATTAACTATTTGTCTGTTCTTAACAATAGCGTGAAAATATCTAGTATATTTATCCCCAGCCTTTAACCATGATACTCTAGCTCTTTTTGTCTAGAAAAAAACTTCATCATCCCTATAAACTTCTCACAGCAATTGCTTAAATTTCATGTTAGTAAGCATGTTATTTCATGTGATTTCATGTTAGCATGTTAGAAAGCATGATAAGAATTGTTATTTTATTGTTTAGAATGATATGTATGATAAGGGTTTCTTAATGCATGTAGGAGCAAATTGGGAGTTGTGTTTGTTTCTGTTTTTAGTATGCATGATAGGGTTTTTGTGTTGTTTTCTTATTTAGGAGTATGAAATAGGAAATATTAGGATTTATCATATGTTTATATCTAGAATGTTAAAATTTACATGAGATGATTAAATGTGTTGAATGAATTATGAACTGTGGACGAGGGAGCGATTGCACAATATTGTAAGTCTCTTATCTTATGTTTACTTTCATTGCACTTGGTTGTTTGATATAAAACTATGGATGAGGAAGCGGTTGCACATTATAAGTCCCTTACCTTGTGTTTATTCATCATTAAATGTTGATTTTAGCTTCTTAATATATGCATATTGATAACTTGTTAGTTAGCTTGCATATTAGCATAGTTTTGCATATTTTTCTATAGTTAATTTTTTGCATGTTAACATATAGGATTGTGTAGTTGGTATTTTTTTCTGGTATTTTTAGCATGTTTAGGATATTTTAATCATGAGTTTAAATGTATTTAATATTCTGTCCAGAATATAAAATAGCTTAAAAACATGGTTTAAGTTAGTTTTTCTGTCATTTTAACATAGAAATTGCACTATAGGTCCTTTATAAGTCATTAGGGTAGTGTTATATTTTTTAGCATGCATTTGCATATTTTTCAAGCATGTTTTCTTATATTTATATTGCTGTCAAGAATTGCATATTATTTTTGTAATTCTTATGAATTTCATGTTTACTAAAAACCATAGTGATACAATGGTCGGTTTTTTAAAACACCGACCGGAAATAATTAATTAGTAACATTTTAAAGTACAAAAAAGTCACAATTTTATTTTAGTGACATTTTTCATAAATTGATCGTTGGATCACTGTGAATTTTGGTGAGCATAACAGTAATAAAAAATATATCTAATGTAACGGTCGGTTTTTCAATATCTTTTCTGAAATTGATCCTATTTACGTGATTTTATGCAAGGTACACCTCATAATTATAGCATTCCTGTACGGCACGATTGATATTGACATGTTGGACCCATGTTGACTAATTAAGCTTAATTATGTTGGACTCATTAATTTACCAAAAGGTCACATCAACTAACAAGCAAAATGTCAACAAATTTGTATTTCCTTATTAAACAATGGGATGGTCGGATGGATACATTAAGGATTTCCTATAAAACAGGACATGGCACTTGGACTGTAATGATTAAAACATTTATAATTGATGAGGTCAAAAAAAGGGGAAATAAGATGGACGGTCTAGATGGAATGAAATTGGTGGTTTAGATCGTCGATTCGGGAGTGACCTGCTTACACAGGTGTGGTATTCTACCTGCAAAGCTCCGACGATCAAGTTAGAGATCAGAGAATGCAAGAAGAATATTTTTGGTAGGGGGATGTTACGTACCTGTGTATGTGGTGTGACCTTCTCCTTTTATTGGATGGTCATCAGAATGTGCACTCGAGTGCTTTGTCCCTTTTCTGTTATGCCGTTCGGGGGTATGATCGGAAATAGGCCATAGTGTAACGGCCTGTCGCTATCAGATGGTAGAAGATCGTGTGGCTTGCTGCAGGAGGTCAGAATCTGTTGGCGAAGATTCGTTTTTGATATGATGAGGCAGTTACATGAGATCGGTAAACCCACTTATAGTTATGTGTATTTTTCACGAAGTTCGGATAGTAAATAACCAAATTATGGTCGGTGAACATTTTCACCATGTGTCACCAAGAGATCGGATAGGACCCACATTGTATCATCGGGTATGTACTTTATCCACGTGTGACACATCAGATCGGTCAGCAGTTTTTACCCTCTTCAATAATTAATACATGAAAAATGCTATAACACCAGACACTTTAATCCGAAATTAAAAATCATCTTGATGTGTCCTGCTTTGAGTGGTGAGGTTTTTCTCTAAAACCGATTCCATCTTTTTCACACACCACTCAAAGCGGGATACGTTAGGATGATTTTTAATTTTAGGTTAAAGTGTCTCGTGCTATAGCGCGCATTTTTGTTGATACAAAGATGATACACAAGAAAGCATTAATTATTTGAAGTACATATTATGGAATCAAACTAATCACATCCAAACTGTTCCACTAGCATGGTAAATGGACACACACATTCGTGCTGGAGAAGACTTGAACCAAGAATCTTCTAGGCAATAAAATTGGCTCTTGGTTTGTAATTGTTTTTATTTTAATAAAATTATTTTGGCCTTTCAAAAAAAAAAAGAAAAAAAGAAAAAAAGATCTTTTAGGTAATATTAGCGCTTTGATACCATATTAAAATACTACTTGATTTCAAAAACTTGAACTGATAGGGAATGGAACAATATTATAGGAATTGGGTCAATAATGTATATCAAGCTAACAAAGTTATCCATCGAGTTGAAAGCATGTTTAGAGATTTATGAAATATTTCCTAAAATATGAGCGAGCTTGTTAATGCACAACCATGAGGAACCCCCTTGATCCCCATAACTTTTCTCTATTGGCGTAGATTGTGCTATATATGATTGTAAAGTTTGGGGATGTTACATCCAATTCATCAGGTTCCTTAAAATTGGTTGGGCCACATGTTTGATAGGTAATTAACCACGGTTAATTTGTATATTAATCAAATAAATTAATAATGCTAAATATTTATGATTAAAGTGAGTACAAAAATATTATAAATGTGAAAATAAAACATAATATGTAAAAGATTTTATTATAACATACACTCGATATATGGAAGTTACATCTGGTGACCTTTTTATGACAATTGGATCAAAAAACATAAGCATAGGAATAATATTCAATCAAATGGTCGGTATCTCATAAATCGACCGTTAGATCACTGTGATTTTTGGCATGCTTGTCATGCATAGGAATAATATTCAATCCAACGGTCGGTTTTTCGAAACACCTAATTTACATTGGCCAAAAGGCCAAATAGCTGCTGAGCCGCACCATACTTGCTCAGCAGCCAAACCAAGCCCACTATCCCCTCATTCTATTTCAACATATTTACACTTACCTTCAAAACCATCCAATTATTCAAACTACACTTCATCTATTTCAAATTCTTTCAAACTCAATTATTCACACGCAAAGCCGTTACTTAATTTTTTCTATCATATGCCTCTTCTTATTTCAAAATCTTTAAATTAATTTATCTATTTCAAAATCAATTAAATTCTTAAAACTTATCTATTTCAACATCTACTTCAAATTCTATTTCATATAGTATCAATATGAAGGGCAATATTGCAGTTACCTAACTGGTTTCCTGCTGGGAGCGAAAATCCCATGGATTCGTGGTAGTGCTTATAGATTATGTCACAAAAAAAAAAAAAATCGAATCCATTAACATAAAAAGAAGAATCCGTACCTTGAGATCTGTCTGAATTGATCTCAAAAATCTCGAACGGTCGATCACTGTTCGATCCCTTTCAAGCCTTCTACCGTATTCTCTAATGCCAGAACGTGAAGAGAGAGTGGCTCTCTATGTGCTCTCTTTGATGGACGTAAAGGCAAATTATTTCGTCTTAACCTAGTGGCTGCCCAACATGGCATATATATAGGCTGCGGTAGGGACCTAAAGGCAAATAAGTTTCGGGCTCCCAATGTAAATATTAAAACCTATTTGCTTTAATTATAATTCATTACACTAAAGAATTATAACTGCACTCCCTAGCTTATTCGAAATTAAATTTCGAGCTCTTTGTTATTAAATATTTATTAATCTCCCCACGTTAAGATTACAGATACCCGTTGATTAAATTAAATTACTGACAATTTTATTTAATCAACATATGTTAATCTCCTTGAGACCTTCCACTTAATTTATTTGATACGACGGATACAAAATCCACCTGCAGGGTTTGACATAATCAAAACTTATAAGTATCCTCAAGGGGTATCATCAATCCCTATACCAGGACGTGGATTCCGTCAATAATTAATATTCACCATACAATTAATGCAGTTATCCAACTCATCGAGATTATTGACCTATAAAGATCTCACTCTTTATGAATCAAAATAACTAACAACAAATGCATGTGTCCATTAATTATTTCGGGATTAAGAGTATAAGTATTCATAATAACCATGAGGTATTAATTATTTTATGTGTCAGTATAAAATAATTATCCCAATACAGTCCCGTTCAATACGCACAAGTGTACTAGTACAAGAAGTTGGAACTAAACCATTCCCCGTAGTCAAGACAGACCTACTGAAATCATGTGCTATAATCTTACCGATGGTGTGTCCAACTCCATCTCAGATTGTGAACAATAATCTTATATTCTACAAGAACTGATGATCTGATCTTCTGTGTGTAAGCCGAACTCTACACACCAGATCATCTACTATGTAGATTAAAAGACACACATGCATAACATTAGAAGATAATATAATGCAAACATAACTCATAGCTAGAGATTCTCATTTAAAATGTAATATCAGAATTCATTAATAAATAAATAGCAAAGTTTATTACATAGAAACATGTCTTTTAGTATATATCCCAACATTTCCATCATGTATGTCAATTAATCTTTCGTCAAACAACTTTTGAATTTTTTTTGTATTTATAACATATATGTTTGTAGTATCAACCATAAACCTTTAAATAAAAAAAAAAAAAAAATCTTACGTAAAAATCTTTTGCAAAAAGTTATCGCATTGCATATACACAGAAATTGCACACGTATCTCGTGTGTGCAGTCGCTAGTTGAGTTATAAATTAAAAAAAAAAAAAAAAAAAAAAAAATAGAAAATAAATTTAACCTTATTAATATCCCAAAGGGTGGGCCTTGATCAAGCTAGTCTAACAATTACAATGATGGGTGCGGTTTTTGTTTTTGTTTTTTTCTTTATATTTAAATTCATTAGGTTTAATCATGCAGGAGCCATTGTTGACTAA
>JAESVK010021387.1:0-15039 GCA_017140935.1 Hamamelis virginiana | reverse complement strand
ATGTATATGAGAAATATCAGTCTCTCTATCTCAACTCTTTGAGATGCATATTTCTCTTATCATTTATTCATGGACCTTATCATATATGTGAGAACATATTAGATAAGTCATACCTTCCATATATAGATAATATGAAACTTAATATACCCTTTAGGATTGGTTTTAGGGCATACTTCTAACAGACTTTGTTTCTGGTTTGCCTCGAACTCAAAAGGGACATGATACTGTGTGGGTGATTGTAGATAGACTGACGAAATCCGCTCACTTTTTGCCAATCAAGGAGACTGATAGGTTGGAGTATTTGAGCAGGCTATATGTTGAAGAGATTATTAGACTTCACGGTGTGCCTGTAACAATAATTTCTAAACGAGATGCTAGATTTACTGCTCGTTTTTGGAAGGCTTTGAATAGAGCTTTAGGCACCCAGTTAACCATGAGTACTGCACATCACCCTCAGACATATGGTCAATCAGAATGTACTATTCAGATCTTAGAAGACATGTTACGTGCCTGCGCGTTGGATTTTCGTGGTAGTTGGGACAAGTACTTGAGATTTGCTCAATTCGCCTACAATAACAGTTTTCAAGCAAGTATTGGCATGGCACCTTTTGAAGCTCTTTACAGTCGACCTTGAAGATCACCTATATGTTGGGCTGAAGTTGGAGAGAAACATATCGAAAGTCCTGGATTTATCAGAGATGCTTAAGAGAAGATTCAAATCATCAAAGAACGTTTAAAGACTGCCCAAAGCAGACAGAGTAGTTATGCGAATGTGCATCGCAGAGAGTTAAAATTTAAAGTTGGTGACTTTGTATTTTTGAAAGCTTCACCTCGAAAAGGAGATGTACATTTTGGAAAGAGAAGTAAGCTTGCGCCTAGATTCGTAAGACCTTTCCAGATTACGAAAGAAGTTGGTGAAGTTGCATATCAGTTGGAACTGCCACCAGATTTGGATAAAGTGTATAATGTTTTTCATGTGTCGATGCTTAGGAAATGCATTCGTGGTCCTTCTCATGTGATCCAACTACATTCTGATAAGATAAATAAGGACTTTACCTATCTAGAACTCCCAGTTCAAATCATTGATAGACAACAAAGAGTTTTGAGAAATCGAATGGTTCCTCAAGTGAAAGTTTTGTGGAGGCATCATGGTATTGAAGAAGCTACGTGGGAGTTGAAATCTAGCATGAGAGAAAAATATCCCCACCTTTTCGAAAGCTAGGAATTTTAAATTTCGGGGACGAAATTCTTTTAAGGGGGTGAGATTGTGAAAACCCAAAAATTTTTAACTTTATTTTATAGTTAATAAAAAAAAATCTTTTATAAAATTCCCCCCATGTCCCTTTTGATTTAAAAACACTCCCCTCCCCTTTTCTTTACATCTTTCTGCCAAAGGAGAGGAGCCCGAGAGAGATGAAAGGAAGTCAATGAACAATGAAGGATTCGCAGCGGAAGACAAGAAAAACATTAAACTTTTTGAATCCGTTCATCCAAATCCTTCTAGGATACTTTCAAGCACGGAACCATATATTTAAACATACAAGATAGAATATTTAACAACATAAATAAACCTTACTTTAGAGTGCCTTTCGATGTAGATTCCTTCGAACTCCAAACATATGAAGCCTCCAATGAAGTCCACATGAACACAAGACCTCAAGAACTTCTTGCACTTCTCAAACTATGAAGAGGCAAGCTTGGAGAGGGGAGCGGATGCACACGGCTAGAGAGAGAGAGAGGGAATTTTCGGCCCTAGGGTTTTCACCCTCTAATTTTGTGCCTTCTACTAACTTGATGAATGGTTACCTTGTGCTAGCATTGACCATCACCTTATATTTGTAGAGAACCACTAGGGTTTCTATTAATATTAATTTCTAATTAAAATTAAACTTCTTAATTATTAACCATTAATAATAAGGCTTATGTTTAATTATTAATTAAGAAATTCCCCACTCTCTTAATTCAAGAGACTCGCTTATGTTCTTGTTTGTGTGTGACCCATTGGGTTCACCCAAACCCAGCAGTGGACAGGGACATCTCTATGTCTCCTAAAAATAGAAACTTTCTATTTTAAAGTTTAATTGGAACGATTCCAATTTTGCCCTCATTGATAACACTTTATCAATAGGCTTTAACTGGTCATGAGTGACATCTAGCAACATATCATGATGTACCCTAGGTTTAGGTGAATAGCAGAACTATGTGAACCCTTAATGCTGCTTAATCCTTCATCCCCTAATGTCACAGTTAAGATAATAGGTATGGTTATTAGTCAAACCCTATCTTAACAACTTGATATCTGTCCCACAAAATATAATCTCAATAAGGCAATCGCAGTGAAACTCTTTTCACTGTTTACCTATCACTCTGGCCAGAGGTTCCCTTTGAGAATTATCTTTGTGAACTAATCCTGACATTCTCTCTCATCAACTGAGAGTGATGATTCATTATTGCACACTCATCCATCTTCTTGCATAACTTATTAGAGCCAATAAGCGCCGATTACAACCTTATGGATAAGGCTGTACAAGATACTATCAAACTCTAGCAACCTATGCATAAGACAGCTATGGTGTCTCAGGTCTAAGGACTACCAAATAAATAGACGTAACATTAGAATATTCCTTTGACAGAACTACCAAAGGAACATTCTTTGTAGATCATGTTCAGTGTACATATTCTCTAATATGCACCCATAGATTAACCTAAGTGTCACTACACTGATAGGAAAGACTACTTATCCTCCATATGAGTTAGTTTAAATCTGTTCTACTCTTTAAACGGTTAATTAAATATCCACTTTAATAAACCTTTGAGTAGGAACTCTTTTAGAATAAATGTGTATGATAAATATTAGTCTCTCTATCTCAACACCTTGAGATGCATATTTCTCTTATCATTTATTCATGGACCTTATCATATATGTTTGTACACATAACATAAGTTATACCTTCCATAAATTATAATATGAAATTAATATACCCTTTAGGATTGGTTTTAGGGCATGCTTCTAACAAGAGAGTGAACTCGGGAGAGAGAGAGAGAAGTGAAGCTGCTGTGGTGGTTCGCCGGAGTTAGTGGTCGCCGCCATCTCACCGAAAAAGGTAAGTTTGATGGGTTTCTTAGTTTCTTTATCTATTCTTCATTGTTTTCCAAACCCATTTTGAGGGTTTGAGGCTCATATTGTTGGATCTATGAGAAATGATGGTTTTAGACACTTATTTATGATGATTTGAGTTGGTTTTATGGGATTTGAGACTATATTTCTTGTTTAGTTTGGAATTGTGAAGTTAAAATGGGTTTTTGGGTTTGAGATGGAAACCCCACGCTTGAACTTGAGTTTGTGGAGCTTTGGTTGTGCAAAAATAGTAGATCAAGCTTGTAATAGACTTGTTGAGTTGTGAAGATGAGGGAATGATTTAAGAAGTTGTAGTTCGAAAATCTGGGTTTTGCAGGTCGTTAGTCGACTAATCGACTTGTGCTAGTCGATTAACTCACCTGGATTCTCAAGTTTGGCTACTGACCTTTCATTAGTCGACTAACAATGAATGATTAGTCGACTAAGAGTCTCTTAGTCGACTAATCAGGAGTGACTAGTCGACTAATGATGTAATTTCAGCCTTTTTGCCTTCTTTCTATTTTCTTCATTCAAGGTTCATCCTAAATGAGATTGTATATATTGTTATTCTTCATTTTCAGATTTGGATAACCCTTGGGAAGATTTTTACGCAACCTAGCATGCATTTTCTTATAGAACTATCGGAGATCTAAACTTCAAGGTCGGAATACTTATATTCTTACTGATACTGATGATGTATGTTTTTAGGGCAGTTGCCCATGTTACAAATTTTACGAGAACCTTATTTATAAACTTACAGATGCATATATCATATTATTTATAAATGAAATAATAATGTGGTTAGAAAATGCAAGCATGCCATGATTGATAATATTGTGCTATGATTTATCTAAATTTATGATTTGTTGAAGGAATATGAATTTGAGGTATGAATGGAGCATGTGTATGAGAAAACTCCCATACCGATGTGATAAGATGTGAAAAGGAAAGATAAATGAGGATATGAAAAAGGGGCACGTGTATGAGAAAACTCCCGTGCTAATGTGATCGATATATGTTTATAAAAAGGGTATGTGAATTGAGATAACTCCCATGCCAATATGATTGATATGTTTGTTTAATGAATCACTAGCACAATTATTTTATCTTGATGATAAACGTTGTTATGATATATATATAAATATATATATATATATATATATATATATATATATGGGTACTTGTATGTTTCATAAGCCACACTTGTATTCATAAAACCATCTCTAATATGATTTATGCATCGATATTGTTATCATTGTTAGTTAACAATGGTGTTTCTACTGAGCATTCAAACGCTCACGCTGCCTTTTATGCAGTAGATTCTCAAGATTTCATAGCAGGATCTTCGAGACAGAATTTGTTTCCTTTGGTGCTAGGCTTGGCAATATTTTGGGCATTGGTACTGAGAAATAGGTAGTTATTTTCAGTAGCTTATAGAATTTCGGATTTTTAGCATTGAATGACATTTTACCTATGTGCCAGGAATGTTGGCACCTTATTATATGTATGGATATACTTATTTATTGCATTTGACGGATCAGGGACATATGTATGATACATTTTAATGCATTTCATGCTTATTTTATAAATCCTTCATTATATTCTGTGTGGAAATATGAATGAGCTTATCAGATTGTATCTCCTTATTGACACGTGTTGACCTACCCGGGAGGGTTCTCAGTAGCGTCAGTTTGGGGCGTTACAAATGAAGCTAGGTACTCTTTGCAGTTTCTTTTCTAAAGACTAGTCTTGCTGCAGTGGAAACACTTTCCTTTGTTATCCTTATTCTTTATTCCTCCTTTTGGCTTAAGATTGGTCGTCTTCTTCTTCTTTTCTTTGCCCTTAGACTTGGTTTTAGAAGTTGAAGCCCCATCAATAACCAAAACATTTCCTTTGGAATCCTTTTTCAAGGTTTCCTCAGTAGTTATTAACATATTCATCACGTCAGTCAAGGAGACTTTATCATTCACATCAGATATGTGAAAATTCATGATGAATTGTTTAAAGGTTGAAGGAAATGATTGAAGCAAGTTTGGGTCAGTCGTTTTTAGACCAGATATTTATTTGTACTGTTGCTTTGTAATTATTTCAGATCAGGATAGCCCCTACGACTATCCTTTTGCGAGTTAGGAATGCATACCTACAGGACACTGCTAGGGATATTCTTGCCCAGTCAAGGTAGGATACTGAACCTCACTAACATGTGATGATATGTGATTTTATGTAACATGATATACTAAACTGTTTGCGAAAACAAAACTGATACTTGGAACATTACTTGTTTTACAACTGTTGGTATGGAATGTTTATATCTGATTGTAAATGATTGTGAAATGGCATATGGCTTGATTCTTTTATACTTATTCTGAATGATGATTTATGAAGGTTTTATAAATGCTTTACATCTCTAATTGATGGTTTTGGAAATGGATTTTCGATATGAGATCATGTGTATTATATTTTGGCTGTCGTTGTGTCGGGGGTCTGAGAGCAACAAGTATATTGGCTGCTGTTGTGCCGGGGACCTGAGAACAACGTGATTATTTGGCTGTCATTGTGCCGGAGGCCTGAGAACAATGTAATTATGTTGTCGTGCTTTTCGTTGTGCCGGGGGCTGTAAGCCCGAGAACAGCGAGTGATTTCAAACTGTTTTCGTGCTTCGTAGTGCTGGGGGCTTAAGCTTGAGAACTACGACTAATATCAAATAACCCCATGAATAACTTGTTTTACAAAATGAGAAACTTTGGATGCTTTATACAAGAATGAAACCCATACCATGTTAATACTGATTTGTAAAACACTGATGTAAATGAACTATTCTAATGTTCCTTGTATCAATATTATTACTGCTGGTTGAGGTTGTACTCCTATTGGGCAATTCTTGCTCATGCTGTTTTATGCAGCAGGTTTTCAGGTTTCTGGTAGAGTTTCGGCGGTAGAGAGCTCTACGCAGGTTGCATTGAGTCTAGCAGTATTCTGTGCGGTTTTTCATCAGACAGTTAGGACTGCATGATATATTTATATTTCTCTGGACTATTATTGAATCCTATATGCCAGGGTTGTTGGCATTAAATAAGATATTTTTAGCATATTTGTATTTGTATTACTCGAAACTAGGCATGTATGCATTAGAACATATCATTTCACTTTGTTATATTATTTCTCTTATTATCCTGAGTATGGAAATGCGAATGAGCAGAACATGTTGTATCCACTTCTTGACACGTGTCGACCTACTCGGGACGGTCGGTATAATAGTCACGTTGGGGCATTACAAATTGGTATCAAAGCTCATTAGTAGGTCCAGAATGGGAATTCATGCATTGCATGTAGAGTCTAGTGAAAGTTAGAAATTTGAAATAGTACATGCATCATGCTGAGTAGTATGGGTAGTACACATAGGATGGTTTGGGGGAAAATCCGCTTTAACGTTTTATGTAACAGGTTGTGCTTTATTTTATAGAAATGTCGAACCAAAGGTCCACTCGAAGTACCAGAAAGACTGGGGAGCCCTCAAATTCCTCTCAAGCTGCTCCTGAAGAGAATATTGGGGAAATTCGAGGCTTACTTAGAGAAATAACTTTTTTGTTTCGAGGACTTGCCGGACGTGGTCGTGGACGCGGCCATAATGCTACCTCGGAGACCGAGACCAAATCTTCGGCTTGGAAAGAATTCAGAAGGCTGAATCCCCCGAATTTTCAAGGAGGGCCTGACCCTGCAATAGCTGAACGATGGCTTGATGAAATCCAACAGCTTTTTGAGATTGTTGACACCCCAGTAGAGCATAGAGTTCGGTTTGCTGCAAACCATCTTTGTGACAAGGCAAATGATTGGTGGATTTCAGTTCGTAATGAGCCTAATGCAAATATTGACGAAATGACTTGGGATGATTTTAAGACCAAATTTAGAGGCATGTACATCCGGGATACATATCAAGAGGCTAAGTTAGATGAGTTTATGCTATTAACCCAGTGGGACATGACTGTTCTTTCGTATGAGTCGAAGTTTTTGGAGCTGTCCAAATACGCAAAGGGGGTAATGACCTCAGAGGAACAGAAAGCCTGAAAATTTGAGAAAGGATTGAAGTTGGAAATCAGGGAACAAATTTACATGCTGAAACTTCCCACCTCGTCTCAAGTTGTGGAGCGAGCCTTTTGGGTGGAGAGAGAACTTCCGGAGATTCAGCGAGGTTTTCAGAGAAGAGGCCAGGGAGGCAGAAATCAGAGACATGGGCATCGACCTGGTAGGAACTCTGGAAGGAATGCAGGCCAAGGATCAGGGCAGTCTTCTAGCCAATATCAAGAACACATGGCCATTCCCATTTTCTCCCAGAGTCAGGATCATGGTCTGGCATCTGGATCTAGCCAGGGTAGTTATGGCCCGCAGAGGCACAGTGGAGGTAGGAGTGGAAATACCAGCAGTGGAGGTAGTGGGAGTAATGGTTCATCCGGAGGGCGTACTCGAGGTTCGCCATATCAGCGTCCAGAACAGTCTGGGGTTAAAGGCGGGGGATTGGACACCAATGGTCGGTTAGTTTGCTTCTTTTGTGGTAATGAGGGACATATCCGCCGTGATTGTCCTCTCAGGGCCAACAGTCAACCACCCCCACAGACGGCCCAGTATCAGTCATATCAGCCATTCCAATCACAACAACAACAACCCCAGCAATTTTAACAATAGAGACAGCAGTCGCAACCTTTTCAGCAGACTCAGCTTCGACCTTTCACCCCAAATGTTAGGCCAACGCAACAACCACAATCATCTCAGTCTTCTCATCAAGCATCATCCAGTCGTCAGCCAAAAGACAGACCGGGTAGAGGTAGACGAAAAGGTTCTGCCCCAGGACGAGTATACGCGATGTTGCCGTCAAATCAAGGATCAGTGAACGATGTTGTTGAGGGTACGCTTTCTTTGTTTAATTATGGGATTCGAGTGCTATTTGACCCCGGATCCACGCATTCTTTTATTGATCTTGACTGTGCTCTCCGTTTGGAGCTTTTACTTGATTCTCTAGATTTTCCCGTATACGTGGCTACGCCAGTTGGGGAAAGTATAAAAGCAGAAATTGTTTGCAAATCTTGTGTCATCTGGATATATGGTTACGAATTACGTGCGGATCTCATTGTTATGCCCCTGTATGGTTATGATGTAATCTTGGGGATGGATTGGTTGTCTTTTTACCGAGCAATAGTGGATTGCTTTGGAAAGAAGGTAGCCTTATTTTTGGAAGATGGAAATCAAGTCTGTTTTGTTGGTGAACGAGGCCGATCAGTACCTTTCCCTCGAACTCTGAAAGACGTGTGGCGGACTCAGGTAAATGGACTTATGAGCGCCCTGGCGGCAATGGATGTGGATGAAGGCGATTTCTCTTGTTTTGAACACCTGCCTGTTGTGAGAGATTTTCTTGATGTTTTCCCCGATGAATTGCCTGGCCTACCTCCTCATCGTGATGTAGACTTCTCAATAGAGGTTTACCCTGTCATTTGAAGGTTATGAAATGAAGCAATTAGTTTATTGCAAAAATTGAAAGAAGATGGAGAGCTGTGGATTCACCCAAGATGGCGGGGAAAAGCTCTAAGTGTAGGATCTCGTTCATTAAGGGAATTGATGAAACTAGAATGCTCTATTAATTATAAGATCAATTTGGGCAATGGGAGCAGGAATGGAGGGTTTAGTATTGGCAAGGGACTTAATCTTTTATCTCTATGAATTTAAGAATTCTTTCATGGAAAGTTGGAATGTAGAGGTTTCAATGCTATTTATAGCAGAAAGGTGGTGAAATGAACATTGAAAGACTAGAAAGTTGACACAGTTGCTCTTCTAGAAACTAAAATTGAATTTTGCAATGACCAAGAGTATTTGGGTGGGTTTGTTTTCTATTTTGTGTCTATTCAAATGTGTGGTTGAGGAGGCTCTTTGGGCTTTTATGGGTGTGTATTTCCGAATAATGGGGGAGTTAAGGATGGTTTTTAGGAGGAGTTAGAAGGTGTTGGTAACATTTGGAATGTTCCTTGGTGTTTAGGATATTTTGACATAGTTAAATACCAAGGCAAAAGGAAGGGATTCGTTTAAATTATGTTTCTTATTGCGAGATTTTTCTGACTTTATTGATGCGGACACTTTAGATTGACATGTCTTTGCTTTTTTCATCCATCTTCCCTTTTATAAGATGGCACCTGCTGAACTGGAAGTGTTAGGGGAACAGTTAAATGAATTGCAGGCAAAAGGATTCATTCGAGCTAGTCATTCCCCATGGAGCTCGCCTATTTTATTTATGAAAAAGAAGGATGGCACGTTGAGATTGTGCATCGATTATCGGAAAATAAACAGGGTGACAGTGAAGAACCGATATCCTTTGCCTCGCATCGATGAATTGTTTGATCAACTAAAGGGTTCCTGTTATTTCTCAAAGATTGATCTTCGCTCAGGATACTATCAGCTTCGGATTAAGGAGGAAGATATACCAAAGACTGCGTTCTGCACTCGCTACGGATTATATGAGTTCTTGGTAATGCCTTTTGGTTTGACGAATGCTCTGCCGCTTTTATGGATTTGATGGACAAAGTATTTCGGCCTTATTTGGATAAGTTCGTGGTGGTCTTTTGATTGCACCATAATATTGCATACTTTCATTGCATTATTCCCATCATTTTGTACATACTTGAGCCATTTATTCTTGTAAATAGGTGCGTTTGATTCTTTTGTTGTTTTTGAGCCCTTGCAGGTTGAATGCGCTAAAATGGATGCTTTTTGTATGCAAAGTGAGAGCTTGGAGTCAAGCCTTGGAAGTCTTCAAAGGTCATGGGACTTATAGAACATACTTCTAGGTGTGTCTAGATGCCACATATCAAATTTCAAAGCTAAATACCAAGTGGTTTGGGAGATATGGGCAAACGAAGTCATGAAGTGCAAAAAGCGACCAATCTGGACATTTTGGAAAACCTGTTTCTCTCCAAATTGAATTGGACAATGAGACCACCATGGTTGGAAAGAAGACTTCTCAAGCTTCGCGTGCATATAAAGAACGTCCAAATCCGACTTCGGACGAGAGAGATATGACCATTTGAAGTCGGAGGCTTTCGCAAGGCAAAATAGAGCAGTTTTGGCTTTTCAGCAGGGGGGTACAGGTCCCTCCCCGAGGGGTACCGGTCCCCATGTTGCAGATTTGAAAGGGTACCGGTCCCTCCCCGAGGGGTACCGGTCCCCCTGCTCGAGAATTCACCCGGGTTGTTTGGATTTTGCCCTTTTGCAAGGGCACTTTGGTATTTTTATTCCCACTCTTGTAACCCTAAGGGAGGGGGTATTTATACACATTTGGCAGCTGGTTTGCCTCACTCTCTACCTTTCCCACTTAGTTTTTAGGGCTCTCTTAGGTTAGTTTAGTTTTTCTCTTAGTTTAGCTTAGGATTAGCTTAGTTTAGGTTGTTTTCCATTCTCATTTTCATTTAAGCTTTGTAATCTTAGTTGTTCTTCATTTGTAGCTTATTAAACTTTGTATTTTCATTCTTAAGTAATATAAATAGCATTTATTTCAAGTTTCTTGCATTTATTTCTTTGGATGGCTAGCTAAACACCTCAAAGGTGGGTTCTATGGTGGATTTCCTCTCCAAACCCTAGGTAAATGGTGTTTTCTCATTTCTTGAACCTTTAATGTTTATGGAATGATGTTTGATCCTCTCTTATCTTGTGAACACTTGTGGTGTCATATTCATGATCATTATATGACTTGTTATGTTTGGTTATTGAGCACATATGCATGCCACATGTTTGTTAAAATGCCTCATCATCTTTTGAACCCTTGTAGCATCATATTCATGACCATTGCATGACTTGTTATATTTGGTTATTGAGCACATATGCACGCCACATGTTTGCTAAAATGTCAAAGAGAGTGTTGGGTTTTATTCCATCATTTTGGGTTACTCAATTGAGCTTTTATTGCTAAATCTTCCATCAAAGACCATTCTTCAATGGATCCGAGATGAGAATTCTTTTCCAAATGCTTTTAAAGTTAAATCCCCCATCGAAGACCATTCTTCAATGGATCTTAGATGTGAATCATTATGAGAAATACTTGTACCAAAGGTTTGGAAGGAATGAACCCATAGGACCCATCTTCTTTACTTACTTAGTTTTCATTTGTAATTTGCCACCAATTTGGCACAAACAACTCTCAACAATCAAAACCCCTATGATTTTACACTTTATTTTACATTCATTGGTTATCAACACCTAAGGATCATTTGGACTTGTTCCACTCCCTGTGGATATGACCTAGGGACTCCCTAGAATTTATTGCTTGACGACCGGTAGACTCCTACGCTTGGGAAGCTATTGCGCACATCATTTTAAGTACAAGCATCTTTATAGATGACATTCTTATCTACTCAAAGACTAAACGAGAGCATGCTTCCCATTTGCGTAGAGTCTTACAACTCTTACGAGACCATCAACTTTATGCAAAGAAGGAAAAATGTGAATTTTGGCTGAAAGAATTGAAGTTTCTGGGTCATGTGATTTCTCAGCAAGGTATATCTGTAGACCCCTCGAAGGTAGAAACGGTGATAAATTGGGAAAGACACAAAAATGCCACCGATACTCGCAGCTTCCTTGGGCTTGCTGGGTATTATCGTCGTTTCATTGCGAACTTCTCTAGTATAGCAGCCCCTTTAATGAAGCTTACTCGAAAGGGTGTGGCATTTGCTTGGGATGATGGTTGTGAAGCAGCTTTTCGTGAACTGCAGAATCGGTTGACTTCCGCGCCTATTTTAGTTGGTCCAGTTAGTGGGTTGGGGTATACAGTTTATTGCGATGCATCTCGACAAGGTTTGGGTTATGTCCTGATGCAAAATGGTCAAGTCATTGCTTATGGCTCTCGTCAGCTAAAACCGCACGAGCTGAATTACCCCACTCATGACTTGGAACTGGCTGCTGTAGTTCATGCTTTAAAGTCTTGGAGATCATATATTTATGGAGAAAAATTTTGAAGTTTTTACCGATCGTAAAAGCTTGAAGTACATCTTCTCTCAAAATGACCTAAATTTAAGACAACGCCGGTGGATGGAGTATATGGAAGACTATGATTTTGAACTTAAATATCACCCAGAAAAGGCGAATGTTGTAGCGGATGCCTTGAGCCGAAAGTCTCACCTACGTGTTTATAGCATGGCTCTAGATAGGTGGGCAATGTGGAATGTTCTAGAAGACTACGAGATCCACGACATTGGTGAAGGGGTTCAAGGACGTTTGTATAATTTCGCAGTGCAACCTATGATAAATACCCGTGTAATCGAGGCTCAAACCCAGGATAAAGAAGTCATGAGACTTGTTGCTCAGATTGGTCAGGGAGTAGAACCAGAAGGGTGGAAAATTTCTAGTTCAGATGGAGGGTTGCGATTTCATGACAGGTTATTTGATCCTTTTGGGCAAATTCGTTTTGAAGTTCTTAGCGAAGCTCATCGATCGCGTTTCTCTATCCATCATGGCGAAACAAAGATGTATCAAGATTTGAAGAGAAATTTTTGGTGGAGAGGTTTGAAAAAGAATGTGGCAGAGTTTGTGGCTCACTGTGAAGTTTGTAAACAAGTGAAAGCGGAACATCAAAGGCCATCTGGTTTGCTCCAGCCTTTACCTATACCGGAATGGATATGGGAGCATATAGCAATGGACTTCGTGACCAGTCTACCCAGAACCGAAAACGGATGTGATGCTGTGTGCGTAATTGTGGACAAACTGACAAAATCTGCTCATTTTCTGCCAATCAGAGAATCGGATAGCTGAGTGCGTTATGCAGACTGTACATTGATGAGATCATCAGTTTACATGGAGTACCCGTGTCCATAGTTTCAGATAGAGACCCAAGGTTCTTGGGGAACTTTAAATTGAGCTTTGGGAACTCAACTGACTATGAGTACTGCGCATCATCCTCAAACTGATGGGCAGTCTGAACGTACCATCTTAATTTTGGAAGATATGCTTCGTGCCTGTGCTTTGGAATTTAAAGGTAGTTGGATGAAATACGTGAAACTCGCGGAGTTTGCTTATAACAATAGCTATCAAGCGAGTATTGGCATGGCACCATTTGAGGCTCTTTACGGGCGTCCTTGTAAATCACCTGTTTGTTGGGCAGAAGTCGGAGAAAAGCATACTTTTGAAGAACCTAAGGATTTTAATGAAGTTGTTGGAAAAATTAAAGAAACAACTGAAAAGATTCAAATCATCAGAGATCTTTGAAGACAGCGCAGAGTAGACAGAAGAGTTACAATGATGTGCGGCACAAGGACCTGAAATTCGGAGTGGGTGAGTATGTTTACCTAAAGGCTTCGCCGCGTAAAGGTGTTGTACGATTTGGAAAGAGGAGTAAGCTAGCTCCGAGATTCATTGGCCCTTTTCAAATTGTTAAAGAAATTGGGAATATAGCGTATCAATTGGACCTACCCTCAAGTATGTCAAAGGTGCATAATGTGTTTCATGTTTCTATGCTCCGAAAGAGTTTACATGACCCCTCAAAGTTTATTACTCTACCTAGCGAGAAACTTCATGGTGATTGTTCATATAAGGAAATACCTGTGCAAATTCTAGACAGACAACAGAGAGTTCTGAGGAACAAAGTTATAGCTCAGGTGAAGGTTCTGTGGAGAAACCATGATGTTGAGGAAGCTACTTGGGAATCGGAGGAGTCTATGCGAGCACAATACCCTTATTTGTTTTCTTGATAGTTCTATCTTGAAATTTCGAGGATGAAATTTTCGAAAGGGGGTAATGTTGTGATATCCCAAAACTTTTAATGTGTTTAAATCATATTTTATTAATGTTTGGAATAGTTTAATGTTTTAGAAAACTTAAAAGTTTCATAAACCTTTTTGCAAAAAACCAAACAAGCCCTTAACTTTTCTTTTAAAAAGAACTTAAACTCTTTTCAAACCCTCATTTCTAACAAACCACTTATTTATCAACTTAGAGAGAGGGAGAGAGGGGGGAGCAGTTGGTGTGCTGGCCGGATCTTCGCCGGAGAAACCGCCGGAGATCCATCGTTTTCTTCAAAAGGTAAACCTCATGTATATTTTGATAGTTTTCTTCCCTTTTCTCCTTCTTAATTTCTGATTTGAGGATCTTTAAACTCAAACTTTTGTTCTTGAACCTATATTTTAATGTTAAATCATCTTTGACATGGATTTACAATTCTTGAACTTGTTTTGCTTGAAGATCAAAGGTTTTTGAAAGCTTTTATATGTGAAAGTCAGATTTGGGTTAGTTTTTAGGGTTTAAAGCCACATTTTCGGATTCATGGGTTTATGTTTGTTGAGTTGGCGTTTTGATGATGGGTTAAAGCGTTATTATGGTGTCTTGTAAGTGGATTTGAGTTGTTATGAAGTTTGGATGAGATTTGGAGTGAGTTCATGGCTGTTTTTGCTCGTGAGAATCAAAATTATCGGGCAGACAGTCGACTGTCTAGTTGACTGTTAGGTCGACTGTTTGAGACAGTATGCTTGATTCGAAATTTTGCTGACAGTCGACTGTCTCACCCTAACAGTCGACTGTCTCACCCTAACAGTCGACTGTTTGGGCCCAGAATTTGATATTTTGGTTTTTATCCCTCGTTTTTCATCCTCTTTATGATTCTTTCTTTTGGGCCTTAATCTTAAGCATATCCTAGACATTTTAAAAGCTTTGAAAGTCAGCTTCAAGTTTGGGTCAGTCGTTTTTAGACCGGATATTTATTTGTACCGTTGCTTTGTAATTATTTCAGATCATGATAGTGTTAGAAGTGTTCCCTAAAACCAATTAGTAGGTTGTTATTAGGGAACTTTAATTTCATTTATGTTAATGTATGAATCTTATTCATCTATAAATGGCTTTTATATTATCATGTAAACTTGTGTTATTTATAACTGTTCATGATAATGTCCTTGAATAGCATG
>JAESVK010021299.1:0-21497 GCA_017140935.1 Hamamelis virginiana | reverse complement strand
AGATTTTGATAAAGCCCAAACTTAATTAGGAGACCTTTAATTAGGGCGAGGTGGGTGCCTACAAGGAGATCCTTGGAACCTTCCCACTGCGTAACCTAGCCCCCGGATCCAACTTTGATTCAAAAGACCATGCTTTTCCAAAATATGGGGTCAATGTTTTATTGAAAATAAAAATCTTTTTTGTGGTTTCCTTGTTCCCTAAAAATAAGGTGGCGACTCCTAGTTTTTACAAACTCTCATCCCTTTTTCAAAAAACTCTATCTTGAGTGGATAGTAGAGAAGGATAAACGTGGATAATAGAGAAGGATAAATCGAGACGGATAAACATCATCCACAATCCACTCAAGATAAACATCACCTCCAAGAGTGACCGAGAGGGGCCTCCCGATCCAGGTTCGCTGGTTCACAGACTGGCGACTCCACTGGGGATGTTGAGGGCTAAACTCCAATTAATTATTTTTGGGCTTTTCAATTTCTTAATTAATAAAATCAATCACTTGCATTTGTATGACTTTGTGACTTTAATTTCTGCATTGTGTGCGCATTGACTCTGCATGTTTAGGACGTTGTATGCTATAGCCAACGATGAGCCTAGCCCTGGGCCCGGTTTCTTTGACTCTCGGGTTCCATGTATGCGAAAGCCATCACCCTTCTTGCCAAGTACCTTCGGGTATATCAAACGGACCAATCACGTACTGTTGGACCCACGCGGCATTCCTGATGTCACATGTGGTTAGGTATATCGATTGGACCGAGCGAGTAAGGGACACTTATCCTACCCTTTGCATTAGTCCATATAGAATGTCTCTATAGGACACATACACTGCGTCACTTTTTAGCACACTATTGTAACGTTATGCTGCCGGATTTTTCCCACCGGTTTTGTATGAGCCATGATTGTGAAATGTGTAGAACCATTAGGACCTGGATCTGTAGGACTAAACCTTTATGAAATGCCCTAAACTCTTAAGGAATGTATCCTCAAAGAGTCAAGATACCTAATGAAGGCTAGTACCCTATAGGTTCATGAGCTTAGGCCTGTTGTAGTGTTATGCTGCCCGATTAGTGGTATTAGGAGAAGACACGAGACATGAGATATAAGATTAGGCTTTAGGCCCATGTTTTTTGGATACAAGAGCTAGGTCCGCTGTGAGTTTAGGATGTGGGATTTAGACCCATGTCAATTGGATAGAAGATATAAGCCTGTGGTAAGAATGAGATGTGAGCTGTAAGAATGAGATTCGTACTCAGGCCTTAGGCCCATTTTTCATAGAATATGAAGGTTGATCTGTAGGCTTTAGTCCTATACTTTTGTGAGCATGTGAGATTATCCTTATTCATTCCTTTTCACACTGGAAGCTCTTAGTTGATTCAAACTTTTTCCTTTTCCCAGCATTCTGGCTTGGCGTCGTGATTCTAGCGGTCGGTTATTTAAGGGTCTACCTGTCGATTCAAAGATGTCTAGTAATGAGGATCATACCCTTACCGCCATTGGAAATAGTGGAAACACGACTGATGAGAAGATTGAGGCACTCTTAAAAGTGGTTCAAGAGTTAGTTCACCAGAGAGAAGAGGAAGATAAGGTGCGAGCCCGTACTAATCCTTTGTTTGAGAATGTCGATGAAGAAGAATGTTTCCTTAGATCAAAGATAGTTGTTGAACCCACTAGGCCTGGTGCAGAATATGTTCAGCCTGTTGATCTGGAAAAAGAGTCCAAGCCCAAGACCCCTGCTTTCTTTTCCACTGAGCCTATAATGTTGAGTAGCAAGGTCGAAGCCCTGGAAAAAGCCTTGAAAAGTATTAGGAAGTCTGATAATCTGGTGGACATGTCTTCATTGTCTCTGTTCCCCAAGGCCCGTATGCCCACTCATTTCAGAATGCCTGAGTTAGAAAAGTTTGATGGAATGGGTTGTCCTAAGACCCATCTGAAGATGTACGTGAGAGCCATGCACCCACGAGGGGCTGATGATGACTTGCTAGCCCAAATGTTCCATGAAACACTGGCTGGATCAACTCTGAAGTGGTTTCTGTCACTAGATGAATCTAGAATGAAGACATGAGAGGATGTATGCATTGAGTCCAGTAATCATTACCGGTATAACACAGAGGTTGATATCACTAGGAGAGACTTGGAGACTACTAAACAAGAATCAAGAGAAACTTTCTCTGCCTTCCTCACCCGTTGGAGAGCCAAAGCTTCTAAAATGGCTAGCCTCCCTGAGGAAGAAGAACAAATCCGCATGATAGTGAAGAACTTGCTCCCAGTGTATCACAAACACATGTTTTTCCAATATCTCCCAAATTTTCGAGCTCTAGTCGCTGCAGGTACCCAAGTAGAGGACCCTCTAGCCGATGGAGCTCTTCGAACTGATGAACCCTACAAGAATCGCCGACCTGTCATCAATGGGAAGGCTACCGAAGTCAATGCCATATCTCAGCCTGCTCCATTTACCCAACCATTTTCCTTAGGAAATAAACCATCCAGAAAATTCACTGAACTCTATATGCCATTGGAAAAGGTTTTCGAGAAATTAAAAGCTCGAGGCCTGCTCCAACCTCTGGAACCCAGACCTACACCCAACCCATTACCCAAAAACTACAATGAAAATGAATACTGCCATTTCCATCAATCCAAAGGCCATATTACCAACCGTTGCTTCCGTCTCCGCCATGAAATCCAAGACCTCATAGATAACAAAACCATTTCCCCACCTTCTCAACCCAATGTCACCCAAAATCCACTTCCTACCCATGCAATCCCACCACCAGCAAATATCAATGTTATCCATGCCGACCCTTATGTCCATTGTGAGCCTATCCGCCCTCAGCCTTCATTCCCTACTTCCATAACTGAAATGTTTCATCACTGTCAAGCCCATGGGCTCATCACCCCATACAAGCCAAAACCCAAAAAACTTTACTGCCTATACCATGCCACTTCTAGCCATGACACGGAATCATGTGATACATTGCGGAATATAGTACAAGGGTTCATTGATCAAGGTCTGATTGAAATCCCCCAACCCTTCACTAGCCCAAGGAGGCTTTATCGTTCATGGAGACAGTTTGAGAAAGATACATTCTTGGGTTTTAGTTCGAATGGGTTTCCCAAGCCTCGCAAAGTGGATCAGTCGTCAAAGAATGGTACTAGTCAGTGGGCTCTCAAAGAAAGATTTGAAGCTAGAGATCCTTGTGTGGATTTGTTGACAGAAAGGAGTGGAAGGTTCAGCTTCTACGTTCTCTACCCTGAAAAGTCTTGTGAAGCTGAAATGACAAAGACTGAACCCATTAGACCTAAAGCTAGAACCAAGAAAGCCTTCTCTAAGACTGGGACTAGCCAATGGGAGTTGCGAAAAAGATATGCGGTCGGAGATCCCGAAGTGGGCCTGTTAAGGGAACCTAGTGGGAAGTTCGACTTCTATGTCCTTTACCCTAAGATAGAGAAGCCCATATTTGAAAAACCCACCTGTGAAGAACCCATTGCTCCTTCTGGTTGGGGTAATGACCCTGACTCACTTAAAGAAGACATTCCTGTGGCTCAGGTTGAACCCGGAGATCCAAACCTCACCTGTTTTGAGAAAGCTAGCCAGAGTATCCTCAAGAAGTATTTCACAACCAAGGTCATCCATATGAATGGGGACACCCATCACCGAACCATCTATCTAAGGCAACCATGGGTCACCCAGAATTTCGGATCAAGTTCGACTTCCGCTGAGTCTACCATAGATGATGGGTCAGAGAATGAGATTGATATCATAGAGTGGGAAGATTTGATGAGCACACCCGAGGAGATAGCAGATATTTGGGCCAGTGACGAGGAAGATGTTAACCATGTCACTAGAGGAGGTCGTCATTTTAAGCCCGCCCACTTAGAATCCAATAATCCTTTGGGAGAGTTAGAAAGATCTCAACGTACCGAAGTTCAAGAGGAAGAGGAAGAGATACTGAAACAGCTTAAGCGTACTCAAGCCAATATCACCATCTGGGGACTTTTAATGGCTTCTCAAAAGCACAGGCAGACAGTACTCAAGCTACTCAACCAGGTTCAGATTCCCATCTATACTTCACCAGAAGGTTTAGTCAGTTTGGTCAGTCCAGTTCAGCATGGGCAGTCAATATCTTTCACCGAATCAGATCTTCCAAAGAAAGGACCTCATCATTTGCAAGCCTTATATGTCACGGTGGATACTATGGGCAAGAGAATTCCAATAGTATTGATAGATAATGGGTCAGCTTTGAACGTATGTCCTCTCAGCACCGCCACTTCCTTGGGCATCAAACCGTCAGAATTCAAACCGTCAGGGCAGACTGTGAGAGCATAGGATAACACTCGAAGAGAAGTAGTGGGCATGGTCACTTTATCTCTAGCTATTGGACCTGTAGAATTCCAAGTCAATTTCCAAGTACTAGATGTACCTGCTTGTTTCAATCTTCTACTTGGTAGACCATGGATTCATCCAATTGGGGCTGTGCCTTCTTCCCTCCATCAAAAGGTTAAGTTCCCCTACAAAGGCTCAGTGGTGACATTAAAAGGAGATTCTGAAATCACTCCTACTCGTGTGCCTATCTGTGAGATCAAACCAGAAATCAAAGAAGTACCTTTGACAGGCTTTGAATACATACAGTGTGTAGAGGTTGAATCTGGATGTAAAGAGAAGATAGTGCTAGACTGCAGTCCATATGGGAATATGCAAGTGGGCCAGATCATGAAGAACATGGGCTTCTTTCCAGGAATGGGCTTAGGTCGTCGTCATCAAGGCACGCCTGATTCTATCGAGTACCCCTCAGCAATTTATCCTTTCGGATTGGGTTATCAAAGTACCAAAGTTGACAGAAAAGAGATGGCACAGAAAAGAAGAGAAAGACAGTTGGCTAAAGAAGAGGGACGAATCCCTAACCTCACTTTGAAACCTTACCGGCCCACTCTGAATGGGGCGTTTGTCAAAGAAGGGGATGATTTCCCTTATTGTGGGTTCCCCGAGCCTATTTACCTTGAAGATCAGAAAGCTAGAGTTCCTGGGTTCGAAATCTTCTTCAACACACCATTACCTCTCTCTCCAACTACCATCACAGCCGAAAAGCCTACAGAGTTTGACTGGGTCGACCATGTGGATGAAGTCGCCATAGGGGCTATGTTCAAAGAGATCGCCTGCATCGAAGAGCATGTTCGTAAACCCGATCCTATTCACCTCATTGAAGAAACCTCCAATCCATTGACTAACTGGAGCCTTGAATATGAGCCTCGAGTTGAAGACTCAGTCGCAGAAGATTCACTACCATCAGATGATAGCTTGTAGGATTTCTATACTTTCTTTCCATAAGAACATAGAATAGGACTCTTGTTTTTCCTTTTTCAATAAAATCATCCCTCCTTTGTTAAGAGGCGAATGATAGCTTAGTTTTTGTTATTCTTCTTTCTTCACGATTAATAAAATACTCTTTTTCTTCATTTTTTGCATTTGCAGCTTATCTCTTCTGTCTTCTATGAGTATATATGGCATGAATATAGATCCTAGAGAGGATGTTCTCTCTGAGTTTGAACAACGAAGGGAAATGGAACATGCTCGACCCAATGTGGATGAATTAATATCAGTTAATTTAGGATCCGATGAATCGCCTAAAATAATTAATATTGGGGCAACTCTGTCACTACAAGAACAAGAAAAATTGGTAGGATTGTTGAGAGAAAACATAGAAGTATTTGCATGGTCGTAGAAGGATATGCCAGGAATAGACACTGACATAGTACAACATTTTATCCCTACTAATCCGGGGTTAAGCCGGTGAAGCAGAAATTACGAAGAATGAAGCCAGAGTGGGCCCTAAAAATCAAGGATGAAGTAGTAAAACAGATGAACGCTGGATTTCTCCAAGTAGTGGAATACCCTGAGTGGTTAGCTAACATTATGCCGGTGCCTAAGAAAGATGGCAAGGTTAGAATGTGCGTAGATTTCCGAGATTTGAATAAGGCGTGTCCTAAAGATGATTTCCCATTACCACACATAGATATCCTGGTAGATAGCACTGCCGGTCATGCTCTATTATCCTTCATGGACGGGTTCTCAGGTTATAATCAGATAAAGATGGCCCCTCTAGATATGGAGAAAACTTCCTTCATCACTCAATGGGGGACCTTCTGTTATAGAGTTATGCCCTTTGGCCTAAAGAACGCCGGTTCTACCTATCAGAGGATGGCAACCACTTTATTACATGATATGATTCATAAGGAAGTGGAGGTATATGTGGATGATATGATCGTGAAGTCTAAGAATCGAGAAAGTCATTTTGATGCTCTAAGTAAGTTCCTTCAAAGAATTAAGCAATATAACTTGAGATTGAATCCTCAAAAGTGCGCCTTCGGAGTAACTGCGGGGAAGTTGCTAGGGTTTATGATCACTCAGAAAGGAATAGAAGTCGACCCGGGGAAGATTAAAGCCATCACGGAGATGCAGCCGCCGAAGACAGAAAAAGAGATTCGAGGATTCTTAGGCAAAGTTCAGTTTATTAGTCGATTCATAGCACAGCTGACCATGATTTGTGAGCCTATCTTTAAGCTTCTTAAGAAAAATGTGCCCACAAAGTGGAATGATGCTTGCCAAGAAGCCTTTGAAACCATTAAGAGGTATTTGAGCAACCCACCAATATTAGTTCCCCCGCGACAAGGTGAGCCTCTGCTACTTTATTTAGCACTCACTAAAACTGCGATGGGAGCTATGATTAGCTCAGTATCTCCCAGAATCTCGAAAGGAGAATGCAGTGTACTATTTGAGTAAGAAGATGACTGACTGTGAGGTTAAATATGACGCATTAGAGAAGACATGTGTGGCATTGGTATGGGTTACACAAAAGCTCCGCCATTACATGCTGTCTTTCCAAGTGCAACTCATTAGTCGCATGGACCCCCTGAAGTATTTATTGGAGAAACCAGTGTTATCTTATAGGACAGCCCGTTGGTTATTGCTATTATCAGAGTTTGACATTCAATATGTGGTGCAGAAATCAGTGAAAGGGAGAGCAGTGGCAGAGTTTCTAGCAGATCATCCGTCGTCAGTAGAAAGACCATCTGAGTACCAGTTTCCCTACGAAGAGATTCTAGAAGTGAGTAAGGAACCTTGGAAAGTTTTCTTTGATGGGGCTCATAATAAAAGAGGATATGGAATAGGCGTGTTGTTAGTCACACCGGAAAATAACTTGATACCATTATCTGTCAGGTTATCCTTTGATGCCACTAATAATATAGCCGAATATGAAGCTTGTATCCTAGCATTGGAAGCTGCCTTGGAATTGGGTGTGGAAGAATTGGAAGTATATGGGGATTCCGCCTTGATCATATGTCAGACTAGAGGAAAATGGAAGACTCGGGATAAAAAGTTGTTACCATGTCATGAATACTTAGAGACTTTGGTGAAAGAATTTCGTCGAATTGACTTCTTTTATCTGTCTAGATTAAAAAATAAGTTTGCGGATGCCTTAGCCACTCTAGCATCCATGGTAGATATCCCTAAAGATGAAGGTGTAACTCCTCTCATTATTGAGTCCCGAGAAGAACCGGCCTATTGTTGTGTTATACAAGAAAGAGAGCCGAATGATGGAAAGCCATGGTACTATGACATCCAACAGTTTGTAGAAAAATGAGAATATCCGAAAGAGGTGTCATCCGCGGACAGAAAAACCATAAGAAGGTTAGCCAGTCATTATATTCTGTGTGGGGGGGAAGCTGTACCGGAGATCACATGATGGAGTGCATCTGTTGTGCGTTAATGAACAAGAAGCTGAAAGAATAGTATTGGAAATGCATGAAGGGGTTGGGGCTCCGCATATGAATGGATACATGTTAGCTAAGAAGATTGTGAGACTAGGGTATTACTGGTCAACCATGGAGAAGGATTGCCATTTACATGTCAAGAAGTGTCATAAATGTCAAGTGTTTGCAAGTGGAAAACATCAACCCTCGATGCCACTCACTACCATGTCTTCGCCATGGCCATTTGCAACATGGGGCATTGACATCATTGGCAAGGTAACCCCCGCAGCGTCAAACGGACACGAGTACATCCTGGTCGCCATAGATTATTTCACCAAGTGGGTAGAAGCTGCATCCTATAAAAGACATTGAATGCTAAGCAAGTAGCAAAGTTCATACAGAATAATATCATCTATCGATATGGAGTGCCCCACGAGTTCATCTCTAATAATGGACAGCATTTCCGAACAGAAACCGAAGCGCTCCTACAGAAGTATAGTATCAAGCATCATCGCTCATCTCCTTATAGACCACAGACGAATGGGGCTGTCGAGGCAGCGAATAAGAATCTCAAGTCGATCTTGAAAAAGACTACCGAGACTTACAAGGACTGGCATGAGAAATTACCATTAGCACTGTGGGGATATCGTACTTCCATTAGATCATCGACCGGGGCTACACCTTTTTCGCTCGTATATGGAATGGAAGCTGTATTGCCTATAGAGTTAGAAGTTCCATCATTAAGAATTGCCATGGAGAGTCAACTGGCACAAGTAGAATGGGTGAGAAACCGGTATGAAGAGTTAGCTCTACTGGATGAAAGGCGATTAAGGGCACTGTACCACATTCAGGGGTATCAAAGAAGAATAACCAAGGCGTTTGGTAAAAAAGTGAAGCACAGAGGTTTGAAGAAAGGAGATTTGGTACTAAAGGAGATCCGAGCACCGATCCATGACCCGCGAGGAAAGTTCAAGCCCACATGGGTAGGCCCTTACATCATCAGAGAAATATTGTCAGGCGGAGCCGTGAAGATTGCAGACATTGATGGGAATGAATTCTCTCAACCTACCAATTTGGATCAATTAAAGAAGTACCACATATAAAAAATATATATATATATATATATATATAAAAAAGGGCTCGCTAGGTAGAAAACCCGAAAGGGCTGCCTAGGCAAAAGTTAGGGTATTCAAATATAAAAAATAAAAATAAAAATCAAGCTCGCTAAGTAGAAAACCTGAAAAGGCTGCTTAGGCAAAAGTTAGAGCAAATAAATAATAAAAAAAAAAAATGAACTTCCTCAATTTGATTCATGAACTACGAAGACCTGATTCCCCAAATATCACAAAGAGTTAGAAAAAAATGACAAAGCATTGTATCAAGGACGGGGATACGTAGGCAGCCCATAAAGTTACTTTGGGCGCGGTCTATTTCTTGTAAAAACACCAAGAGTTTGGTTCAATTGTAATTATTAAAAGATTATTTGTTGATATTTTAATAAAATTGATATTTATTCATCTATAAAGGGTAGAAACCTTTTTAAAGATCTATTACATGCCATGTGTACTCATAATTCCTACTTTCTTCAAATCTTACATTGCTTTGAAAAGTAAAATATTTAATCCCTAATCTACTCTAAGTCCTTCTCGCTCCGCGGGCTTGGGCTTCATTCTCATCTTCTCTATTTCTCTTAACTCGTGACACATCTGATGGAAGTGATGAACCTGTCGACTGAGCGACAACTCGAGAACCATAAACAAGACTTTGAACCTTATCCTTCATGGCCTGCACCTTCAAACCCAAGTCTTGTTTAAGCCAAGCCCGATACTCCCCATCAAGCCTAAAAGGCCCATTGCGATCTCCTACTTGACTCATACATAAACCTGAAGCCCATTTCTTCATAGCCCAAGATACCAAAGAAGGAGTAGCCTCCTCAACCCCATGAACATGCCCTTTGAGAGGGAGATTGATTTGAGCACGGCCCATCTGGCGAAGCACCCGAGAAGCCCAGTAAAATGATGTATGCTTTAGGCCCATAAGCTTCACCTGACAACATCCCGAAATGTGTAGTACATACTCTTCACCACAATCCCATATGGCCACATGCCACTGAATATCTTCCCAAGTCAGAGAAGAGAAGAAGGTAATCATATCCTGAATCGAGCGATGCTCAAGAAACAAAAGCTTACGCGAACAATAGGTATGGGACAAGTGTTTGGGCCCATCGAGAGGAGTGATCAGCCTGTACCAACCACATCTGAAGAAGAATGGGGCTACCCCTAATGCAAGAAGCAGAGTTGGAGTGGAAGTGGTCAAGCCCATTTAGAGTTTCAGCTAGCACTAGAGGGATAATGTTATGAGACTTCGACAATGGCAGAATGAGCTCACATGTTTCAATAGGTATGAAAATGGTTCCGTTCGAAACAAGGAAACAACCCACTATGCATAAGGCGAGTGCGTACTGGGTAGGCCTATGAAGAGCTAGTGGTTTTCCCCTTTCCCTCAAGAAAAATGAAGCTAGTTTGAGAAGATCAATGGAGTTTTCATGGATATATGAAGAAGCTTCCCTAAGTGAGAGTTCAAAAAGAGAAGAAAATGTTTGGAAATAACCTCGACGAATGGTAGGAAAGATGAAAGGACCATTAACAGAAATATTCATCAAGGCACAAAACTCTTCAAATAAAGGACATACCTCTTCATAATTAAAGCGAAACACATGAAGATCAGAGTCCCAGAAGTGGATCACAGAGTTGAGAAGTTTGTCTTCAAGCTTCACATGACAGAGAAAGAACCATGAAGACAAGCCGAATCGTTCGAACACCCTCTTATCTTCTGCCCGCATTATTGTTATGAATAGGTTGATAATCAACTTGAGAGCTTCCATTGTGTTTAGGGTAATGAAAATGAGCCTAGAGATGTGTTTTTATAGCTTTTTGGCAAAAGAATCAAGTTAGAAGTGAACTAGAACATTCTAGAAGCAAACTAGAATATTTTAGAAGTGAACTAGATCATTCTAGAAGCAAAATAGAACATTCAAGAAGTTAAAAAGTGTCAAAATAATCAAAAAATGGTGAACCAGGGTCAATGACCATCCTCCAAAGGTCAATAACCATCCTCCAAAGGACGGCCAACCGTCCCCTAGGGATGGCCAACCGTCCATGGAGAGATGGTCATCCATCCTTGATCTCAATTTTTGACTAATTTTGACCTTTTTGAGATTTTTTGACGTCCAGTTTGACTTTTCGCTCAATTTTTGTCAGTTTTGACCCATTTTCGAGTTAAAATTGAACCAAAAAAGCAATTGAAACATATTTGTATTCTCATTAGGATAAAATTACATGCCACTCAGGGTTTTTAGTGCATACATAGAAAAAGAATTACATAGAAAATCCTAAACAGGCCTCCTATAGGCCTAATAGTACAAAATCATCTCCGCCGGGATGATTTTCTCGTTCCCTGTGAACCTGACGCCTTGTGATCCTCTCTCGATCCATGGCGCTCCTGTGAAGGCTAGTTCGAAGCCTGCAAACCCAAAGTTTGGGTGAGATTGGTGAAGAATGAAATTGTTGGTGATTGAAAGAATAAAGAGAAAGTTACCTGTTTTGACTCATTTTCTTTCAATTTTTGATTTAAGAAAGTGCATTTGATTGAGATTGAATGATATTTGATGATTGAATGAGGAATCAAGAGGATTTGGTGCATACCAAAGTGAGAATTAAGTGATTGTGAATAGGAAAGTTCACATGAAATGATGAATTTTTGGTTGAAAACCATGAGATTTAGAAATACATGAATGAAAAGATTGTGTAATCAAGTTTATAATCTTGAAATGATTAGGAATACATTTGATTTGGTAAGCTTGTGAGATCCATAAAGGGAATTATAGAAGTAAGTAAACCCATGAGGGGGGCTAATGAGAAAAGCTCATTTTGGAGGCCCAAATCCATAAGTCTTTGTGAAGTTGATAAAATATACATGAAATGTATATAAGAATGACATATGGTTGATGTTAAGATATGATATGACAATTGGAAATGCAATTTCCAAAAGGATTGATAATCCTTAAGATAACTAGAAATGCAATTTCTAGTAATGAGTCGTAGACTCCCAGATTTTTATGATGATTGGAAATGCAATTTCCAAAAGGATTGATAATCCTTAAGATAACTAGAATTGCAATTTTTAGTAATGAGTCGTAGACTCCCAAATTTTTATGATGATTGGAAATGCAATTTCCAAAAAGGATTGATAATCCTTAAGATAACTAGAAATGCAATTTCTAGTAATGAGTCGTAGACTCCCAAATTTTTATGATGATTGGAAATGCAACTTCCAAAAGGATTGATAATCCTTAAGATAACTAGAAATGCAATTTCTAGTAATGAGTTGAAAACTCTCAAATTTTTTATGATAATTGGAAATGCAATTTCCAAAAGGATTGAAAATCCTTAAGTCAACTAGGAATGAAATTTCTAGTAATGAGTTGAAAACTCTCAAATTTTTATTGGAAATGCAATTTCCAAAAGGATTGAAAATCTTTGAAATAATTAGAAGTGAAACTTCCAAGAAGAGAGAATTTGAAGCGAAGCTTTCAAAATAATTGTTAGTCAATTATCCTTATTTTGTTGTGTCAAAAATGGGATGTCTTTTGTTTTCGTTGATATTCACTGGCGAAGCCATGAACATCAACGAGGGGCTTCTGTAGACATCCATTTTTGACCATGAGTGTTGGCCCAAAATATACTCTAGAGGGGGGGTGAATAGAGTATTGGCAATTTAAAAATGGGATAGAGTGTTTTTGAAAACTCAAACTTTTAATAACTAGAATGCAAGATTAAATCTCAACTCAGCAAAATATAAAGCAAGTAAATAAATTTAAATGCAAGAGATAGAGTTAGAGAAATTCAAACACAAGGATTTTAACGTGGTTCGGTCTCCGCCTACGTCCACGCCTCAAGATCTCCGTCTCAAGGATTAATCCACTATCAATCTCACTTACGGTGGAGATTCAAACCTTTACACAGCCTTCTTTCACAGTGGAAGACTCTCACCAAACAAGGTTTATACAAAACCTTAAATTCACAAGAAATACAAGTGAATATGGATGACCACCAATATGATTCTCAACAACTCTGAGAATACATCAAATACGCTCTCAATAATATCTCTCAAAGATTTAAACTAATTTGCTCATAGAGAGAAATACAGGAATTGAATCACTCAAGAATGATGAACACTTGTAAGCTGCAATAGTGTATATGATTGTGTGTAGAATTAAGCTTCATGGCAAGTGTATTTATAGCCTTAGAAATCAGCTATACGTTGGAGCGTCTAGGATGAGCGTCTTGGCAATCTGCAGATTCAAACTGGTTTGAAAAATGCAACAAATCCGTTTGGAGGTGCAGCCATGTTTGAATCAGCATTCACAATGTCAAATGTTGCAACAGCAGCTTTGACAATTACTCCAACAGCAATCTGCCACTATTCCTGCAGAACACTTATTTACATATAAACATTTAAGTAAATGGTTGCATTTTACTTTTAATTACTTTTACTTTCATTTACTTAAGTTTACAATGTAAATAAGGAAGTACCCCCCATTTGGATTCAATGGAAAATACTAGAAAATCAAATTCCCAATAAATCAAAATGTAGAAAATCAATTTTAGTACAAAAAATAATTTTCGTGAACAGTGTCAAAAATTGATCTATCGAGTAAGGCATTATATACTACGTATAAAAGCTCCCTCAAGGCTGTACTCAGTTAATGAGTATATAGGGATCAATTACCGCCAAAAATTATTTTGAAAAACTCAATATATCAAAAATTCATTTTTCATACTTAGCCAAATTTTTCATAGGGAAAACCAGTTTTCTGAGAATAGTAACATCTTCAATACTTGAGCCTCCAATTCATGGATTTTGTTGTCCATTTGTTTGCTCCAGTCTATCTTGAAAATCTGTCTTACAAATTTAACATTTAAGCACAAGATATTTGGATAACGCAGCGGCAAATGTTTGTTATCATTAAAACCATATAACATATGCTGGATTGGAACCATTTAGGCTAACAATCTCCCCCTTTTTGATGATGACAAACAATTATGTAAAATTTGTAATTTAACCAAGATAAGACAACAATTTCAAGACAATATAGCCAAGGCAAGACAACAATAATTTTACCATGTACATATTTCTCCCCCTTTTGTCGTCAACAAAAAGCAGTGAACAAAAGCAAGAAAAATATGCAATACAAATAGATAGAATTTCCACAGCGTAAACCTTGAACTGATACATCAATGTTTAAAGCTAAACGGACCGATGAAGCTTCATTCCATGATAGAATCGCGAACTTCATTATCGTCGGACGATGAAGTGTTAGCTGCCATCTTATGCTCTTGACAAAGAGTTGCAAGCCAACTGAAGTTAGGACTGAAGAGAATATTCTGAAAGATATTTTCTTTGTCATCGGTTGAGGATGTTTGGCTCAATCTTTTCATTCCAAAGAATATGTATTAGAATATGAAGAGCTTGAAGATGTACTTTGAGGATGCCTCTCATACTCTTTTACATATTTTTGTATGCCAAACAGAATCAACCTCAAAAGAATATGTTCTTGAATATGGAACGGACAATCTAGAAATGATGAAAATTTAAAACCTCCCTCAAATGTAATTAGCAGAGATTTATAGTCATCTCATGACAAATTATATTTAAGGGACCTAGACTGTGATCCATACCCATGAGATTAGCAGAGATCTATAGTTACCAAGAAAGAACAAGTCGCCGATTGAGACGATTTCTCCATGGATAGCAGAGAGTTCTTAGTATGATTCGGTTGCAGAGCTAACCTTCATTGAGCTTTTGCTCAAGAAGATTAAGGAATCGACGGGAAGTTGCTAGTGCCTGGATCGATTTCAGCTTCCCTTCCGATTCTCTTCTTTGGTCTCTTTATAAAATCCTCTCTTTAACAATTATTAGTGGGTAGAAAAAGAGAGAGACCGAGATCCACTTATCACGGAGGGTGTCGGCTTGCCGACACTCTTAGGAATTATTGTATGTAAATGATCTCATGGTGCAACCGGGTATTTTTGCATCCTAATCGTTCAAATAGAAGATTAATAGCAATAATGATAACAGGTGGAATGATGATGATGATGATCATTAATCTCTGATGTTCTCAAGGAGATGAGGAAAACAAAGATTGGATCAACGAACACTGTATAAAAGAGGAACTCTTAGTACAACTCATTTAGCCATGATATATGACAGAAGAGAGTGAGCATTCAATAGAGTTTCTCATGAAGGCTGTTATAGGGAAGCTTGTTGGCTGCTTGCTGGTGACTTTGTGAATGGACATGAAGAAAAGTGATATTGTTTCTACTATCACAAGTGATAGTGGAGACAGAAGTCATCACAATTCTTAGATATGTGATGAGAAGAAATTATGCTTCTGAGAAACATGATCAAAGAAAGCTGAGCTTTTGATGTGTCCGAGAATAAAACAAATAGGATTAAGCCAAAACATTTGATGAAAGCTCTATATAATGAAAGAAAATGATCATGAATCAAGACATGATGCTGCATTTTGAAAAAAAAAAAATCGAGAATCAAAAGATGAGATTGAGATTTGAGTGAGTAAAATGAAGGAAGAAGCTCAAATTTATAAGAAAAAAAAATCACGTGTGTGGACAAAAAGTCAAACTGATTTGAAATTTTTGAAATACGAGATCTGACAAAGCGGTTGAAAAACGTCTGTGCGTTTGAAAAAATTGGCTTTTTCTTTTGAAAAAGTCTGAATTTTCTAAAAAGATGTGATTTCGTTTGAAAAAAGAACCAGAATTCACGCTGAAAAAGATGTGATTTTGTTTGAAAAAAGAACCAGAATTCACGCTGAAAAAGTCGGCTGGTAAAGTAGTGATTGCTGGATTCTAACCATTTCATAAATCTCAGATGAATTCAAGATTTTCAATCATTCAAAAAAAATTTCAACTCTCTGAATTGTGATTTCATCTTTTCCGAGCTTATTCAATGGCTTCCCAATTTTCTCACAACATTCCTGACTTGAATGAACCAAAAGTGGTTTATACTCGACCTATCATTGTTCCTCGGGATAACAGTTTTTCCCAAAGGTCGGATGCAGATGCTGTGAACGAGTCCATGATCCTTTGTATAAGGGCTACCCATTCAGTGGCCAATATGGCCCAGCGCATGCGTGCTAGAATGACAGATGTTGAGCGATTAACGAATCAAGTTCAAGTTCTACAACAGTTAATTGCGGGGATGAAGAAGAAGAATAAGAGCTTGAGGAAGGAGAATACAGATTTAAAAATTCTAGTGGATTCATATGCTAAGGAGTTGGATCCAAGGCTTCAAAAGCTAAAACAATATAATGACCAGATTCAAGGAACTCAAGAGAAGCTTTTGGCTGAAGTCCTAAAGATTTCTGAAGCTGCTCTTTCTTCTCGAGATCGCCCCTCAAAAAGTGTATAAAAAAAATTTATTTATGAAAAATGCAATATTTTATTTTTAGATATAAAATACAAATATATATATATATACACACACACATATAAATTGAGACATGCTCCCCCTCAACAAATGCATACATAAAGTGTAGTAGGAAGATCATGTAATGTCCAAAGGTCTACACATACCAAGATCACGTCGAATAGTGCAAAAACGATCCTCATTGAGAGGTTTCGTTAAGATGTCTGCCAATTGATGGTCTGTGCCTACAAATTCAAGTTCAACATCTCCTCTTTGCACATGGTCTCTTATGAAATGGTGCCTAATTTCAACGTGTTTTGTGCGTGAGTGCAAACATGGATTTTTATAAATATTGATAGCACTAGTGTTGTCACATCTAATGGGGATGTGATCAAGTGTGACCTTAAAGTCCTCAAGTTGTTGTTTCATATACAAGATTTGAGCACAACAACTTCCTGCTGCAATATATTCAGCCTCGGTTGTGGAAAGAGATACTGAAGTTTGTTTCTTGCTAAACCAAGAGACAAGCGCGTGACCAAGAAAATGACAAGTGCCACTAGTACTCTTCCTATCGGTTTTACAACCGGCAAAATCAGCATCTGAATAACTTACAATAACAAAAGGAACATGCTTAGGGTAAAATAATCCTAAATCACATGTACCAATCAAATATTTGAAAATACGCTTAACAGCAAGCAAGTGAGATTCCATAGGATTAGCTTGAAAGCGAGCACACAAGCATACACTAAACATGATATCTGGTCTACTAGCGGTTAAGTAAAGTAAACTACCAATCATACCTCGATAGAGCTTTTGGTCTACTTTCTTACCATGTTCATCACCATCAAGCTTTGTTGAAGTACTCATAAGAGTGGGGCTTGGCTTAGCGTTTTCCATACCAAATTTCTTCAACATGTCCTTTACATATTTGGCTTGATTGATGAAGATGCCATTTTGTGTTTGCTTGATTTGAAGTCCAAGGAAGAAAGTCAATTCTCCCATCATGCTCATCTCAAATTCATCTTGCATACATGTAGCAAACTCATTGCATAAAGCATCATTAGTAGCTCCGAATATAATGTCATCAACGTATATTTGTACTATAAGCATATCACTATTTGTAATCTTAATGAAAAGGGTAGTGTCAATTTTGCCTCTAATGAAACCATTATTAAGCAAAAATCCACTTAACCTTTCATACCATGCTCTTGGTGCTTGCTTGAGTCCATAAAGAGCTTTTGAAAGTTTATAAACATGATTGTGCAAATTGTGATTTTCAAAACCGGGAGGTTGTTCAACATATACTTCCTCCATAATATAACCATTTAAAAATGCACTTTTCACATCCATTTGATAAAGTTTGAAATCTTTATGGCAAGCAAATGCAAGTAGCATGCGGATGGCTTCTAATCTAGCAACCGGTGCATATGTTTCATCATAATCAATGCCTTCTTGTTGGTTATAGCCTTGGGCAACAAGTCTTGCTTTGTTTCTGACTACATTACCATTCTCATCCTTTTTATTTCGAAAAACCCATTTAGTACCAATGGTGGAATGGTTATGTGGTCTAGGAACAAGTTCCCAAACTTTGTTTCTTTCAAATTGATTAAGCTCTTCTTGCATAGCTATAATCCAACTTTCATCGTTTTCAGCCTCATTAAAGTTTTTAGGCTCAATTTGAGAAACAAATGCAATATGATTGCAACCATCTCTAAGATTAGAACGAGTACTCACCTTGCGTGAAGGATCACCAATTATTTGATCAATTGGATGATTCCTCACAAATTTCCAAGCTTTTGGCAGCTCTTGAGGTTCAATTGAAGGTTCCATCTTTTCATTTGAAGAGCTCTCCTTAGGTTGCTCTTGGGGTGCATCATTTGGTGTAGAATCACCAATGTTGAGCTTGCCAAGCTCTTCATTTGTATTTGATAGCATTTTACTGTTTTCATCCTCATCAACAACAATCTTAGGAGAAAATGGATTAGATTCATCAAATACAACATGCATAGATTCTTGCACAGTTAGAGTACGTCTATTATAAACACGATATGCTTTACTATTAGTTGAATAACCAATAAACATGCCCACATCGGATTTTGATTCAAATTTTGCAAGATAATCTTTATCATTCAAAATAAAACACTTAGATCCAAATACTTTGAAATAACCAATGTTTGGTTTTCGACCTTTCCATAGCTCATAAGGAGTTTTGGCTAGAATAGGTCTAATAACCACTCTATTTCCCACATAGCAAGCGGTGCTAACCGCTTCCGCCCAAAAGGTTCTAGGAATTTTATGTTCATTAAGCATGGTTCTACCCATCTCTTGTAATGAACGATTTTTCCTTTCAACCACTCCATTTTGTTGTGGAGTTCTGGGAGCTGAAAAATTATGTGAGTATCCTTGTTCATCACAAAAATTTTCGATGTCTTGGTTTTTAAACTCTCTACCTCTATCACTTCTCACACTAATGATGGAGTGGCCTTGTTCTTTTTCAATTCTTTTGCATAATTTAATAAATTCGCCACTAGCATCACTCTTGTGAGCAAGGAATAAAACCCATGTATATCTTGAATAGTCATCAACTAAAACAAAGGCATAGAGTTTACCACCAAGACTTTCTACATCATTTGGTCCAAACAAATCGAGATGTAACAATTCCAAAGGCCTAGATGTAGATATATGCGCTTTGGGTTTAAAACTAACTTTGATTTGTTTTCCAAATTGGCATGCATCACAAACTTTATCTTTTGAAAAATTTGATTTGGGCAAGCCTAAAACAAGTTCATTTCTAGAAAGCTTTTGAATTAAATCCATATTAGCATGCCCAAGTCTTCTATGCCATAGCCAATTTGTTTCTTGTAGAGCCGAAAAACATGTTACATCTTGAGATGCTAAATCTTCAAAACTTGTGATGTAAACATTTCCAAAACGATTTGCAACAAGGATATTGTTTTTGTTTTTATCCAAAACATTACAAGAATTTGAAGTAAAATTCACATAATAACCATTATCACATAATTGACTAATGCTAAGCAAGTTATGTTTTAAATCACTAACAAGCAATACATTATCAATTGTAATAGAGCCATTACCAATCTTACCTTTACCAATAATTTTACCTTTGCTATCATCACCAAAGGTTACATAGCCACCATCCTTGTGAGTGAGGGAGATGAATTTCGCTTTATCTCCGGTCATATGCCTTGAACATCCACTATCCAAATACCATTGATCCTTTTTATGAATGGATTTCAAACACACCTACAATGACAATGCAATAAAACTATTGGTACCCAAAACTTTTGGGTCCTATAATGTTAGGATTCTCAATCTTTTAAGTTCATCAAAAGTAATAGTCTTTGGCTCATATGATTTCTTGGAAGAGGGTTCCTTTCTAATCCAAGCTACATTTTTGTCAAGTCCTCTTCTACCTCTAAAAGGACACTTGAATGTGACATGACCTTTTCTCTCACAATGATTGCAAATAACATTAGCATTTTGTTTTGATTTATGAGAGTGAGAATGAGGTTTTGATTTTGGTTGCTTGGTGTCTCCTTTCATTGAGGCTTTCACAAAGAAGTCTAGATAAAGTGAAGACTTTTTAGTATTGGATTTTGATACATATCCCAATCCTTCTTTGTTTAGCCCAACTTTTTGAGCTCCTAACAACCTTTCAAAATTTTCTTTTCCACTTGTAAAACTGAAAACAGTTTTGTTCAAATCTTCAACTTTGGATTTTAAACATTTATTTTCTTTTTCTAAAGCAGAAAAATCAATTGAAGATATTGAAGTGGAAGGTATGTTTCTTAATGACTCATTCTCCTTCTTAAGTCTCTCAATTTCCAAACTTAAAACAGAATTTTCATTGACTAAAATTGTTTTCTCATTTGTGAGAGTTGAGAGGTTTTTATTCAAGAATTTAAGTTCCTTTGTTAACAAGCAATTTTTATTATGTAATAGTCTGCTTAATTCTTGAAATTCCTCTAAAGATAAATCACATTCATCATTATCACTATAATAAGAAATAGATGTTACCTCATTTTCATCGTCTTTTGCTACGAGGCAATGCTCCTCAATGTTGGCATATAGACAAAAGTTTGCAATCTCTTCTTGGATATCTTCTTCATCACTTTTTGTATCTTCAAGAAGATCATCCCAAGTTGATGTAGTAGCTGCCATGGCTTTGCTTTTACCTCTTTGATCAAAGGTTCTCCTTCCATCATTTCTAAAGGTGTTGGAGTTGTTGTTGGTCTTACTTGGACAGTGGGCAATTGTATGACCTAACTTTTTGCAATTGAAGCATCTTCCATCATTGTTGCTAGTATGTCTCCCATGGTTTTGTCTGGATTGATTTTTGTTCCTCCTTAGAAAGGTTTGGAATTTCCTTGTCATAAGAGACATGACTTCTTCATCTTCTTTGGTGAAGTCATTATATTCATTTTCTTCAAGAGTTGAAGATTGAAGAGCTAGCGTTCTTTTCACTTGAGCATTTATCTTCTCATTTTGGATGGCCTCTAATTCCTTCTTCATTGCTGTTTCATGAGTAATGAGAGAACCTAAAAGCTCATCAATGTCCATCTCTTCAATGTCTTTTGCTTCTGAAATGGCGAGGACCTTTGGACTCCATGAGGTTGGTAGAGAATTGAGTAACTTTGAAATAATGTTGTCATTAGGATAAACTTTTCCTAAAGCCTTCAATTCATTCAAAAGATTAGTAAAACGAGTAAACATATCACGAACTTTTTCACCTTCGTTCATTTTAAATAACTCAAAATCTTGCTTAAGCATTAGAGCTTTGGAGCGTTTAACTTGCTTGGTACCTTCGTAGGTGACCTCGAGCTTTCTCCAAATTTCTTGTGCAGTAGCACAAGCTGAAACTCTATTGTATTCACTCGCATTTAGAGCACAATACAAGACAGTTTTAGCCTTTGAATTAATTTGAAGAATTCTCATGTCCTGGTCGGTCCATTCATCCATAGTTTTGGGAATTTCTTTCCCATTTTCATCTATTTTGAAAACTTTTTGATTTCCTTGAACAATAACTTTCCAAATTCTTAGTTCATAGGATTCAATCCAATTTTGCATTCTATTTTTCCAAAAACCATAATTTTCACCATCAAAGAGTGGAGGTCGGTCGGGGTTTGTTCCCATTTGGTTTGCCATTGATCTTTAGCTCAACAAACAATAAAATGAGCACTTGCTTTGATACCAATTGTTGGCCCAAAATATACTCTAGAGGGGGGGTGAATAGAGTATTGGC
>JAESVK010021297.1:0-17927 GCA_017140935.1 Hamamelis virginiana | reverse complement strand
CTGATTCATTATGCATATAAACCAATGAAAAATAAAGCATAAATTACTACATTGTGGCATAGAACTGTTACAAATGATATCTAACACAGGTTACACAACCAATTCAAGTGAGCTACTAATCCAGGTGAAAATTGCCCAGACCTACTCTACTCATTTACTCCAGCCTTCTGTTTCAACATTGAAATGAGCTGTCTTTATCCTCCGGTGACATTCCCTCTGCTGAACAATATAATCTCCCACGAATACAATACTTGTCTAGAATATCTTGCAGTTCCTGAGAATTCCCAAAGAATGTCATATCATGGATGTGTTTAGCAGAGATATGGACATATCTAACCCACAGAAATCATAGCTTTGAACACCATGAATCCTTCCACTATGTTTGGATTTAGAGAATTGGGGAGAAGAGAAGAGAATCTCATTAAGAGAAGAGAAGAGAAAAGAGAAAGTTATTTTACTTTCTCCTCATCCTATTTGGATAGATAGGAGAGAAAGTTATCTAATAAATTTCTCTCCATCCTGTTTGGATAGTGTAGACATCCATTTTTGACCCTGAGTAGAGTCACTGCCTACGATTTGAGGTAGAATAGGGTGTCGAAACCCTAAGTTATCTATAGTATCCTTTTGTGTAGTTAGTTAGAGGTCATTATCGCATGTGAGTTTTTAGGTTCGATTGGGTCGGTTCTTTTTGCATTTAGTTTTTAGTGAGTCTAGGAATGTCCCTGTTAAATTTTATAGCATTCCGAATCAGGCTTGATAGGTAATAAGGTCTTTTGTGATTTGAAAGGCAACATTGTCCTTTGGATCACAAAAGCGCTGAATGACTGTCAACCTTGTCCCGAATTGTCCCGTAAGTTTGGCATGGATATTTAGGGTGTGTTTGGTAGCTAAGTTGATCAGTGGCGAGGTCCATTGAGTCTTTGGGCTCATGTTTGGCATATAAGGCTCAAAAGGCCATTTCAAGGTCAAATTAGGGTTTCAATCGGGAATGATCGGGATTTGATCGTTTTATCAAAATTAAAGCCTTATGAAACTCAAAATGTTTTCCAAAATGTTTCCAAAACACGTTTCGAGAAGTAGAAATGGTTGTTACGACCAATCGGTTAGTGGATTTCAAAACCTTAAAAGGGCCCGATAGGCCCAAAATAGCTAATCGGCTTGGTTTCTCTCAACCTCTTGACCATGGTTAAGGTTTTTCATCCTCAAACTCTTCCAGAAACATGGAGAATCGAATCACGATCGTTTTGGCGCTTGAATCGTCGAATTTGGACCGAAAACGGGCCCGAAAAGCCGAAAACAGCCGAAACGGGTCGAGAGAGGCCCAAAATGGGTCAAATTTGGGCTGAAGCTCGACTGACCATCCATCCCAGGATGGTCAGCCGTCCATGGAAGACAGTCAGCAGTCCTAGGGAGGACGGTCACCCAAGTCATTTTGCCTGATTTCGTCAGTTTTGCGATTTTTCGACTTCTTTTCACTTTGGGACTCTTCCAAAGCCTCTTTGGATTAGTTTGGGAGGCTTAATTCGACCAAATCAAATCCTAGGGACTTTAGAAGACTCCATTAGAGCCCTTGGATCATTTTTGAGGGATTTAATGATAGCCATTGATCAATATAGGCCTCCCTTATAAATTCATCACTTGTAATGAGTTATAGGAGGACTTTTGACACTTGGATTAGCCCCTAAAACCCTAGTTACGAAATTGGATGCCATGGGAGCTTGAAGAAGAGAGCTAGGGGCAAGGAAGAAGAAAACCTAAGGTAAACCTGCCTATCCCATCTTGCTTAGAATATGATTTTACCCACTCGAGTTCTTTATCAGTCAATTCTGCACATGTAGAGTAAGTTTATCATGCTTAGCTTGTTTTCCTCTAGTCTCTTGCATGGTTTATATTAGGATTTTCTTGTATTAATATGTATTCATAGTAGTTATATCATTTTTGCATGATAGAATATGTTAAGTCGCATATTAGTTTTCTGTTTTGGGTCAATCTTGTATATTCGGTTTATGGAGTCATATTACATGATTAAAGGTAGGGTCTTTTCCATATTAGAGTCTTGTTAGTTCACATATGCATGTTAGGAATATGTCTTAGGGTTGTTTTTCATTAGTTATTTCATGTTTAGAGCATGTGCTAATTCTTCATAGTTGCTGTCCTTAACATAAATTGTGAGATTTTGGGTATTATTAAATGTATGTGTTCATAGCTCTACATGGGAATGCATAAAGCCATGATTGATGTTAAGTGTAGCATTAACATACTTGTTTTAAGCATGTTTTAGAATAGTTTGCTTATTTTTTTAGAGGGTCTTGCATAGTCATGTGTAAATAAGCTTAAAGGCATCATCTTTATGGTTTTCTATGAAAATATGCTATCATTTGCATTGTTGTTTTTGAATGTTTGAATATCTAAGGGTTCGAGAGAGCTTGCGAAGGTATTTTCCTTCCCTTGTGAAGTATTTTTGATGCTTGTGATGTTATATGTTCATGTTTAAGCATAAATGGTGGTTTTTATTGTTTTTTTATCACATATTGACATTGTAGAAAGCAGGCATTGTTAGTTAGGTCATTTTGGCATATTTTAGCATTGAGTTAGGGTACATTTAGGCATGTTTAAGTCGCCGTCCAGCGGCTTAAGCATCCTTTGATTACCTTAGTTTAATGTAATTTCTAGGTATTTAGGTTAGAAATCAAATCTAGGATAACCTAGAAATGGTTAGGGTAATTTTTGCATCATTATTAGAGTACTTTGCATATTAGAATTGTGTTTGCATTTGAATTCATTGTTCTAGAGTATCATAGGTTTATTTTGTGTTTAGAGATAAGTAGGAAAGGTGTTTTAGTGACATTAAGACTAGGAGAGGTGTCCTACCTCCTTAGGACTCCCTTGGGATAAGAGATTATCCTCAAAAGTCAATTTTTTGGTTTAGTTAGAGTTTTAGTCTAGAAGAGACTCTCTTGAAAAGTATTTTGATAAGAAAAGAATTTGATTTGGAAAAGAAGTGTGATTAGAAAAGAATTGTCCTTTGAAAGGAGTTTTGTTTGAAAAAGAGGTTTTTCTAGATTAGAATTCTAGATAAATCTTAAAAGATAATTGAAGGTAGTTCCCTATCTTATGACGTCCTAGGTTTCTGAACTACGATGGACTTTGATCTCTATCAGGACACTGATAAAGTACGTAGGCAGCCAATAGGGTGCGAGTCCAACCTTAGGTTGACTGTGTGTCTCCTAAGGTCTTTAGGGTTTTTGTTTGCTTTATTTATTTATTTAATATTTATTATGTATTATTATCCATATTTTCTTGGTTGATTAGATAGTTAGGAGACCTTTAATTAGGGTGAGATAGGTGCCTACAGGATGTGTTCTGGAACCTTCCTATCTCATAACCTAGCCCCCGAATCCAACTTTGGTTCAAAGATTTACTTTTCCTTAAAATATGGAGTCACTGTTTTATTGAAAATAAAACTTTTTTTTTTTTTTTTTATGGTTTCCTTATTCCTTAAAAATAAGGTGGCGACTCCCAGTTTTTATCAAACTCCTTTCCTTTTTCAAAACCCAATCTAAGTGGACTCCCACAATAGAGAAGGATGATTAGGATTGGATGACCTTGAATGGATAATGGAGAAGGATAATGAATTATCTGCAATCCATGATGATAGTGAATCCAATCCCAAAAGCGAAAGCGAAGTGGCGGGTTCACAGATTAGTGACTCCGCTGGGGATGTCAAGGGCTTAACTCCAATTAATTATTTTTAGGCTTTTCAATTTCTTAATTAATAAAATCAACCAGTTGCATTTGCATGATTGTTTGACTTTAATTTCTGCATTGTGTGCGCATTGACTTTGCATGTTTAGGACATTGTATCCTTGCCAACGATGAGCCTAGCCCTGGGCCCAGTCTCTTTGATTCTTGGATTCCATGTATGCGAAAGCCATCACCCTTCTTGCTATGTACCATCAAGTATATTAAATGGACCAATCACGTACTGCTGGACCCACGCGGCATTCCTAATGTCACATGTGGTTAGGTATATCGATTGGACCAAGCGAGTAAGGGACACTCAGCCTACCCTTTGCATTAGTCCATGTAGACGTCCTCTGTAGGACACATATCATACATCACTTTTCACACGCTATTGTAATGTTATGATGCCTGATTGACCCCCGGTTTTGTTCGAGCCTTGATTGTGAAGTGTGTAGAACCACTAGGACCTAGGTTTGTAGGTCTAGACCTCTATGAAATGCCCTAAACTCTAAAGGGAAGTGTCCTCAAAGAGTTAAGGTACTTGATGAAGGCTTAGTACCCAACATGTTCTTAGACTTAGGCCCGTGGTAGTGTTATGCTGCCCAAATAGCGGTGTCCGTCTATAGGCCTTAGGAAAAGGTTCCAGATGTGGGCTTTAAGCCCATATCCTTTGGATAGAAGGTATAGATCTGCAGTGAGTTTGAGATGTGGGCTTTAGGCCCATTTTTAGAGGGTAAAATATAGGAGCATTCGAGGCAGATCGATATGTGGGCCTTGCGCCCATGCTCTTGTGAGCATGTAGTCTGTTGTCCTTTTTATCACATACTTTGTACTGTTATGCCGCCGGTTTGACCCTCCAGTTCCGTGTGACCTTTTGATCACGATGTGTGTAGAACCCTTAAGACCCTAGGCCCGTGGGCCTATGTCTCTCACCGAATACCCCAAACTTGTAAAGAAAGTGTCCCCAAGAGTTAAGGCGTTTGGTGGAAGATGTGGCATCCTACATGTTGTTGGGCCCTAGGCCCATGGAGGCGTCATGCTGCCCGTCTGGTTTTAGATTCTAGAGATAGAATTGAGTTTCGCGTGCGGGCCTTAGTCCTATGCCCTTAGGATAGATTTGGAGATCTTCTAGTGGGCCCCAGGTCGTGGTAGCATTATGCTATCTAAATCATTTTGTCCATTAGTGGACCTTAGAAGATGAGATTGGTGTTTGGGCCTTCAGCCTGAACTTTTAGACCGTTTGTCTATCTGTGAACCTTGTAGAGAAAGAAAGTGAGAATTTTGCGGGCTTCAAGCCCATGTTCTATAGGTTTGTTCATTCTAAGTGTCTTTACTAGGGGCTTCTTTCCCTAAGATTCCCTAGTCTACCTCACGTGCTTTTGGTGTGAACATTCATCATTTTCAAAGGAATGTCCTTGAAAGTAGGGGCTTTGTGAGTTTTGTAAAATATCATTCTTTTCAAAAAGCAATCATGGGGCTTTAAATTGATTTCAAAATCTTCACTTCCTTTTTATAGCATTCTAGCTTGGATCGTGACTCTAGTGGGCCTGTGTTAAGTGTTGATTCGTTTGTTAATTCCGATATAGCTAACAACGAAGAGATTCCCCCATACTCTGGTGAAGAGCCCATTCTCCTGAATAGTAGGATTGAAGCCCTAGAAAAAGCCCTTAAAGGATTCCGAAGGTCTAATGACTTGATGGACATGACCTCACTTTCCTTGTTCCCGAAAGCCCGCTTACCCAACCACTTCAGGATGCCGGAATTGGAAAATTTTGATGGGATGAGTTGTCCTAAAATCCATTTGAAGATGTATGTGAGAGCCATGCATTCCCGTGGGGCCGATGATGAGCTACTAGCCCAAATGTTTCATGAGTCACTTGTCGGATCTGCTTTGAAATGGTTCTTACATTTGGATGAGTCTAAGATAAAGATGTGGGAGGAAGTTTGCACTGAGTTTATTAGCCACTACTAGTACAACACAATACAGAAATTGATGTCACTCGTCGTGATTTGGAAACAACCAAGCAAGAACCTTATGAGACATTCTCAGATTTTATTATGAGGTGGAGGGCTAAGGCCTCTCAGATGATCAACCGACCAGCCGATGAAGAACAAATCTAGATGGTACTCAAGAGCTTATTTCCCATCTACCACAAGTATCTGTTTGCACAGTACTTCCCTAATTTTAAAGCTCTGGTTGGGGCTGGGACCCAAGTCGAAGACGCCCTTGTTAAATGGGCTATCAAAGTTGAACAACCTTGTAAAAGACAGCGAACCACTTTCGATGAAGGGTCAAGTGATGAAGTCAATACCATTATCCCACATACATTGCCTTCACATCCACCTCGCCAGTTTGCCAAACTTTGCAAGCCCTTAGATCAAGTCCTCGAGATATTGAAAGATCAAAACCTTTTGCAACCCTTCGAGCCAAGGCCTCTCCCTAAGTCCATACCCAAATCTTTCAATGAAGATGAATACTGCAATTTTCATCAATACCCAGGCCATTCAACCAACCAGTGCTACCTCATTCGCCATGAAATTCAAGATCTGATTGACCGCGGAGTCGTTCCTCCACCCAATTTCTCCAATCATTAGCTTTAGCCCACCGCCGCACCCCTTTTCAATGGATCCCTTGACGGTAAACCTTAGCGAAAGCCCATGAAGCATGATGAGTCATTTCTACCGAATAGTAGCTTATAGGATTTTGTTTGTGTTTCTCTTTAGTAGAGTAGGATTTCCATTTTCAATTTCATTTCCAATAATAAGTGTTCCCCTAGCTCGCTTGTGGGAATAGGGTGATCTGTTGTTTAGGATTTATTTGTTTTGTTATTTCCTTTCGAGTTCAAAAAAAAATAAAAAATAAATAAGAGATTCTCTTTCGCATCTTCTTTGCATTATCTTCCTCTATGGGTGTTTATAGCATGGATATAAATCTTAAGAGAAGTATTTCTCTGGAGCTCGTTGAGCAGAGGAATATGGGACTATCAACCTGCATGAATTAATCAGAATCAATTGGTTTAGGGACGAACAAATTGCCTAAGATAATTAAGATTGAGACAATACTATTCTCACAAGAAAGGAAATCAATTGGAAATCGTGCTTAAAACAAACTTGTGAAACTTTTAAGTTTAGAGACAATATGCCCTGTGATGGCATCGATGTGGTGTGACCTCACCCTTATTAATTCCAAAAATAGACCAAGAAAAAGTCAAGAAAGTTGAAGCTGAAGAGATGAAATAGGATATATTAGTAACTAGGGGCTGATTCTTATCAAATTGAATCAACCCATAGTATACTCATACTCGAGAAAGATCGCGAGGACCTGGAAAAGTTTTAATAGAAAATATTAGATCATGCGATGAAGATTAAATGGTGGGGCTCCTCCTAAAGAATGAGGCTTCCAAAAAAAAAAAGTTGAAATGATTGGCATTCGAAGCCACTCAAGAAAAAAAAAATGGTACACCGGGGCTTAGAAAAAGAAAAAGATTTAGTCCCAAGAAGAGAATTCAAATCAAGATGTGAGGTCTGTGCACCATTAATCGAACGCTATTAAGTGGGGCTATTTGTCTTTAAATTTAAAAGAGGATTAAGTTTGCTCATCTCACCAATTTAGAAAAAGAAAAGGGAAAAAAGAAAAAATAAAAAGCCCGCTAGAAAACCTGAAAGGGCTGCCTAGGCAAAAGTTAGGGCATTCAAAAAAAAAAAATCAAGCTCGCTAAGTGGAAAACCTGAAAAAGCTGCTTAGGCAAAAGTTAGAGCAAACAAAAAAGAAATGAAAGTGTCATGAACTACGAGGACCTGATTCTCCACAAACCTCAAAAGACTTGTCATAGTTTCTTCGAAATGGACATCAAAAGTAGAGATACGTAGGTAGCCCATAAAGTTACATTGGGTGCGGTCCAATTTTTTTGAAAACAATAAGTTATCACGGGCAATTAGTTTGAAACTAAATAAATTGAAGACATTTATTTCATAAAGGTAATTAATATCTTGAAATTTATGGATATGCCATTAACATCCTGACGCTTCTTTGTTTCTTGTCATTTTGGGAGGTTTGTTGCTTCCTAAAACTTCTTGTGTAGCTTTCTTTTTGGTATCACTTATTTGAAAAGTTTTACATTCATGAGGATTTTTATATCCCTAATGTTTTGTTCTTTCTTTAAATCCCGAAATCTAGTGATATTTAGTGGAATTTGTGAAATCATTTGACATGAGCCTAGCTAAGAATCTCTAACAAGGCCCATTGCCTGAGCCTTCCTCGAACCCTTTTTGAGCTCTCTAACCATGTGGTTGAACTCTTTTGGAATCCCTTTTGCCCATTATTGAAAATTCATTGGTTTTGACAATCTCATCCATTTGATCGAAGAAAGAAAAGATACCTAAGCCAGTTTGCTTGACCATCCAGAATGAAAGCTATCATGAAGAAAACAACATAATTCGATGAACCTTTGCAACTATTAAGGTGGCATGCAAAATGTATTTTGGGTTGACACCGAAATGGAAGTGCGAGTATGATCCAAGGAAGGGATGCACATCATTACGTTTGAAGAAGATATATGAGGTTATGAACCCCAAAGGATGTAGCCATCAGAATCAGAGTTGATATTGACTTTACATCCCACTTTGAGATCAAAGGATTCAAGCCGAAGTGTTTAAACAAGATCTTCACACTTCTGTTTTTATAAATTCTTCCAAAAAAATGCTTTTGAAAGGCCCTTTTGGTTGCTTTTGAAAATGAGTTATATGTCTGAGCTCCCTGTGTTAGTCCACCTCTCCTCAAAGGTATTTTTTACAGTATCTGCTCTAGAAAGTTCTTAAGCTAGGCTTTCTTGCCATAGGTACCCTAGTGTCAAGGTTAGGCTTCCTTGTCATAGGCATCCTTGTGTTGAAGTAAGGTTGCGATATGAAAAATTGGTTGATTAGAAAAAGATTTGATATTGATAAGTTAAAATAACTTTTGAGGATGGGATTGTTGACATGTGCAATTAGTGCATAGAATGATGGGTTTAAAACCTACACTAAGTGTTACACTTGTGTTGGGAAATGAAAGTGTGACATATAGTGATGCTGAAGACTATCATTATATGTATGAGTTTATATGACAAGCAGTTTTATGCTTTGAAAGTTTATAATAACTTAGCAGTATTGTTAGCCCTAAGGTCTTTGACCTTATTTTGATGATAACTAAACCATATCTTTCTTCTAACAAGTGGTTGAGTGTTGTGTCTCCATAGATTCATATTGGAGCTCTCATCAATATTCTTCAAGCAATTCAATATGCTCATTATTCATTTAAGCTTAAAGCTCATGAGGATTCAAAGCTTAAAGATGAAAAAATTTCAAAGAAGTTCAATCCTTAAAGATCAACTTGAAGACTTGCTCAAAGCTTATGAAGACCTTTTGAAGTCTAGGGTTGCTCTCCTTGTGGTTTAGAAACTCTTTGTAAGACTTCTCTCATGATCAATGTTGTATAGCTCAAAGAGAAAACTTTTTACATCTCATTATGCATTAGCATTCATACTTGAAAATGTTTTCAAAATTGACCAAAAATGTTTTGGAACACTTAGTTAACTTGTCCAAGTGTTTTATGTTGATTTTGACTTAGAAATTTCAAAATATTAACATTGCAACTTCCCTAGTCGAATAACACCATTAGTCCTAGTCGACTAAGTGCAGTCCAGAAGCAATGTTTGAGAAATTCTAAGTTAGTTGACTAATCACCCTGGACTAGTCGACTAATAGTTCCTTAGTCGACTAACCCCTCTTTGTCAGTCGACTAATGGCAGGTCCAGAAGCCATGTTTGAGTTGCAAAATTTATAGTCGACTAATGATTCTCTTCTAGTCGACTAATCGATCCCGGAGAAAATTTTTCAAAGTGTTTTTAAGTTGGTAGTCGACTAACTCCCCTGATCCTAGTCGACTAACAAACCCAGATTTTGATCAAACTGAATTTTGCTTAACTAGTCGACTAACCCTTAGTGCCTAGTTGATTAACCGAGCCCGGGAATGAAAAATCTTTTGAAAAATGCCTTGTTAGTCGACTAATCACCTTGTCCTAGTCGACTACTGGTTCTGCAATTTCAAATGGCTCTTTCTTCTTTTAGTTATTCGAGCATTAAATGATTTTCAACCACCGTAATCTTCTCTAATTTGACTCCAAAGATCCCAAACGGCCATTTTGGCCCTAGTTCTTTATATATTGAGGGTTGGCTCTCATTTATTACTCACTTAGTCATTCAAACTCTTTTGTCTTGATACTCATTACTCTCAAGCATTCATAACTCTTACTTCTCTTTGACAAAACTCTTGTGCTATATTTGATTATTTGAGAAGTTATTGTACTCTTGTATTTATTACAAATCAGCTTGTTGAAGCATTCTTGTAATATTCTATATTCAATCTTCTCGTAATTGTGAGTTGTAAAGGTTTTGTGAAAACTCTTGTGGGTGAGTTGTCTTCCACCTTGAAAGAAGGCAAGTGTAAAGGTTTCTCCACCTTGAAGGAGTTGCATAGTAGATTAAACCTCTTGACGGAGTTTTTGAGGCGTGGATGTAGGTGGAGACCGAACCACGTAAATCGTTGTATTTGTTTCTCTAACTCAATCTCTTTATTTCTAGTTTTATATTTGATTTTTGTTTTGAGTTGTTATTCAATATTGCATTCTTGTTATTCTAGCTCCTTGATTTCAAAACTTTGTTTCCCATTTTTGAAAAAGTTTTTATTTGCCTATAGATTCACTCCCCTCTAGAGTATATTTTGGGCCAACAAGTATTAATGATTTTGAATCCCTTTATCATAAGGAATGTAGTTGGAAAGAAAATCCCAAGGAAATGAGTTTTGAAAATGCTTTATCAAAAACCTTGAAAGTATGCTTAGTTGAAATTGATTTTTGAAATAAAACTTTTTTAGTAGCATGTAAATGTCAATAGAAAGAATAAGTGTTTTGAAAAAAATACTAAGTGTTACTTTTTTGAAATTTTTATCAAACATGTGATATGCACACATTTAAAATAAGTTTTGAAAACTTGTTATGATATGATGAAATCATTTTAGAAAATTATCAAAGTCAATGGAATAATGACATGGAAATTTGCTTTTGAAAAGTGGAATTTTTCATTCCATAGAATTTGATCGAATACTTGGTGTGCATACTGTAGACATCCATTTTTGACCATGAGTATGGTCATGAATGGTTGCCTGTGTTTAGAGATGAAATAGGGTGTCAAAACCCTAAGTTCCCAATTTTACCCTTGTGAGTAATTAGGTAGAGGTCATTATCGCATGTAGGTTTTTAGGTCAGATTGAGTCAGTTCTTTTTGCATTAGGTTTTTAGAGAGTCTAGGAACATCCCTGCAAAATTTCATGGCATTCTGAGCCAGACTTGATAGAAAATAAGGCATTTTGTGACTGAAGGGCAGTATGGTCATTTGAATTACAAAAGCCCTGAATAACTGTCGATCTTGTCTCGAATGGTTTCGAGACTTTGGCATAGATATGTAAAGTGTGTTTGGTAGCTAAATTAATCAGTGGCAAGATCTGTAGAGCCTTCTGGCTCATATTTGACTCTCGAGGCTCGAAAGACCCTTTTAAAGCCTAGATTAGGGTTTCGACCGGAAGCAACCGGGATTCGATATTTTTATCAAACCAAAGCCTTCAAAGGCTTCAAAACACTTTCCTAAAACATTTTAAAACTTGTTTCAAGAAGAAGAAATGATTTCGAAAGCAATCGGTTAGCAGATTTTAAAACCCTAATTTGGGTCCGGTAGGCCCTAAACAGCTAATCGGTTGACTTTTCCTTAAACCTTTGACCTAGGTCAATGCATTTTCACTTCAAACACTTCTTAAAACATGGAGAATCGAATCACGATTCGTTTCAGCGCTTGAATTGTCAAATTTGGACTTAAAACGGGTCCGAAAAGCTGAAAAAAACAGAAACCGGGTCGAAACGGGCTGAGATAGGCCCACATAGGCCAAAATTGGCATGGAGGATGGATGACCGTCCACCAAGGGATGGCCAACCGTCCATGAAGGATGGCCAACCGTCCCAAGGTGGATGGTTGTCTATTTTTTCAGCCTATTTTATTAAATTCCAGAGTTTTTTTCCTGCCAGGACTCTTCCAAGCCCTGCCATGTGTCCAGTTCGACCATGGGGACTTTGGGATGAGTTCAAACACCTTGGAAGACTGGTTTTGAGCCCTTGGATCATTCCTAAGAGATTTAAACTCAGCCATTGATCAAACTCAGGCCTCCCTATAAATAGAGGGCTCTGAAATCAGTTTTAACACACAAAATAAGCTTTAGAGAGCTAGCTTGGAGAGTAGAGGCTTGAGCAATTGCACAAGCTTCCCCTATAGCATTCTAGCTTAAGTTTTAAAGTCCTTGAGGTCCTTAGAGCTTGAGGAGAAGGTCTGGAGCAAGAGGGAAGGAGGCAAAGAAAGAGGTTAGTAGGCTGTTTAAAGTTTTTGTTCTTCTTCTTCTTCTTCTTCTTCTATCATTTAGATTAGGTTTTATTTCTGCATAGGATTTAGTTCATTGTTAGTATACATGCATAGGATATAGTTCATTGTTAGCATGCATAGTTTAGGTTCCATATTTCTTTAGTATGCATGATAGGTTAGTTTTATTGTTTCTTTAGGAATTAGTTTCATAATATGTATGCATATATTTTTTCTTCTTCCATTCTTCTTTGATCATACCATATTAGGATTGGATATTTAAGATTAGGTTCATGCATGTTTAAGTCTTTTAGGATTAGTAATCATGTTATGTTAGTAAATCACATGCTAGTATTTTTAGGATGAATTTGCATTATTCATATTAGCTTTGGTTAGTTTATTTTTATCTCTTAAAGTGTGCTTAAAAATATCAATTGTGTTCGAGGGAGCATGCAAAAGGTAAGACTCTACCCTTGTGTTTATTTCCTATGAATTAAGTGTTATTTTCAAGCATATTGTATAGGATAAATTAGCATATCATACTAGGTTGCATATTAGGTCATTTACACTCTTTTTATTTTTTTTGTTTCATGGGTTTTAAACTACTCTTTGGTTGCATATAAATTTGTCCATGGGTTTAAAGTAACCTAAAAGTGCATTAAAACTCATTTTTTAGGCTTAAATCAACCTAGAAATATGCCTAGGTTCACATAGAATGATTAGATAGCATCTAGGACATTCTCATGCATTTTTATTAATTGTTTAGTCCATTTTTCATGCATTTTTCTTAAATTCCAGCATGCATTGTTTTACTATTTTAGGTTGTTTAGATGACTTTAAGATGTAGTTAGGGACTTCTAGGATAGGGAAGTCACTTGGCTTCACCTAGGACTCCCCTTTGTTGTAAAAGCTACATCTAAAGAGGGGTTTTAGCTTGCTTAAGAGTCTATTTTTGAGAGTTTTCAAATAAAAATTAAAGAAGTTGTTTTGGGATGAAACTCCCATTTTGAAAGATGAAGTGTTTCAAACAAACACCAACTCTCGAAGATAGAGTCTTAGATAAGGTAGAATGCCTTCAAGGATATAGTTCATTACAATAGGAGAGTCCTAGGGTAATCGAACTACGTGGACTTTGATCTTTGTCAAGCAATTGATAAGGTACGTAGGCAGTCAATAGGGCGCAAGTCCAATCTTAGGTTGACTTCGAGTCTCCTAAGACCCTTAGGATTATGTATAGTTTTGTACTATATATTATTATTATTATATATTAATATTCATATTTTGTGGTTGATTAGATATACTAGGATTATTTTGAAAAGATTTTGATAAAGCCCAAATCTAATTAGGAGACCTTTAATTAGGGCGAGGTGGGTGCCTACAAGGAGTATCTTGAAACCTTCCCACTTCGTAACCTAGCCCCCGTATCCAACTTTGATTCAAAGACCATGCTTTTCCAAAATATGGGGTCAATGTTTTATTGAAAATAAAACTCTTTTTTGTGGTTTCCTTGTTCCCTAAAAATAAGGTGGCGACTCCTAGTTGTTTTACAAACTCTCATCCTTTTTCAAAAACCCAATCTTGAGTGGATAATAGAGAAGGATAAACGTGGATAATAGAGAAGGATAAATCGAGACGGATAAAGATCATCCACAATCCACTTAAGAAAACACCCCCAAAGTGAACGAGAGGCCTCCCGATCAGGTTGGCTGATTCACAGATTGGCGACTCCGCTAGGGATGTCGAGGGCTAAACTCCAATTAATTACTTTTGGGCTTTTCAATTTCTTAATTAATAAAATCAATCACTTGCATTTGTATGACTGTGTGACTTTAATTCCTGCATTGTGTGCGCATTGACTTTGCATGTTTAGGACGTTGTATGCTAAAGCCAACAATGAGCCTAGCCCTGGGCCCGGTTTCTTTGACTTTTGGTTCCATGTATGCGAAAGCCATCACCCTTATTGCCAAGTACCTTCGGGTATATCAAACGGACCAATCACGTACTGTTGGACCCACGCGGCATTCCTGATGTCACATGTGGTTAGGTATATCGATTGGACCGAGCGAGTAAGGGACACTCAGCCTACCCTTTGCATTAGTCCATGTAAAATGTCTTTAGAACACATACCCTATATTGCCTATTACACACTATTGTAATGTTATGCTACCGGATTTACATCTCGGTTTTGTCTGAGCCATGATTGTGAAATGTGTAGAACCACTAGGACCTGGGATTGTAGGTCTAGACCTTATGAAATGCCCTAAACTCTTAAGGGAAGTGTCTCTAAAGAGTTAAGGTACTTGATGAGGGCTTAGTACCCTACATATCCTTGGATTTAGGCCCGTGGTAGTGTTATGCTATTCAAATAGCGATGTATGTCTTTAGGCCTTATGAGAAGACGTGAGACGTGAGATATGAGATATGAGATGTGGGCTTTAGGCCCATGACTTTTGGATAGAAGGTTTAGATCCGCTGTAAGTTTGAGATAGAAGATATAAACCTGTGGTAAGATGGAGATGTGAGCTGTGAGAATGAGATTCTTACTTAGGCCTTAGGCCCATTTCCATAAGATAGAATATGAGAGAGTGAGGTTGATGTGTAGGCTTTAGGCCTATACTTTTGTGAGCATGTGAGATTGTCCTTATTCATCCCTTTTCACACTGGAAGCTCTTAGTTGATTCAAATCTTTTCCCTTTCCCAGCATTCTGGCTTGGCGTTGTGATTCTAGTGGTCGGTTGTTTAAGGGCTTACCTGTCGATTCAAAGATGTCTAGTAACGAAGATCATACCCCTACCGCCATTGGGACCAATGGAAAGACAACTGATGAGAAGATTGAGGCACTCTTAAAAGTGGTCCAAGAGTTAGTTCACTAGAAAGAGGAAGAGGATAAGATGCGAGCTCGTACTAATCCCTTGTTTGAGAATGTTGATGAAGAGGAATGTTTCCTTAGGCCTAAAACAATCGCTGAGCCCACTAGGCCCGGTGCAGAATTTGTTCAGCCTGTTGATCTGGAAAAAAAGTCCAAACCCAAGACCCCTACTTTCTTTTCCACTGAGCCTATACTATTGAGTAGTAAGGTGGAAGCCCTGGAAAAAGCCTTGAAAGGTATTAGGAAGTCTGATGATCTGGTGGACATGTCGTCGTTATCTCTGTTCCCTAAGGCTCGTATGCCCACTCATTTCAGAATGCCCGAGTTAGAGAAGTTTGATGGAATGAGGTGTCCTAAGACCCATGTGAAGATGTACGTGGGAGCCATGCACCCACGAGGGGCTGACGATGATCTGCTAGCCCAAATGTTCCACGAGACACTGGCTGGATCCGCTCTGAAATGGTTTTTGTCATTGGATGAGTCTAGAATGAAGACATGGGAAGATGTATGCACTGAGTTCAGCAACCATTACAGGTACAACACAGAAGTTGATATCACTAGGAGGGACTTGGAGACTACTAAACAGGAATCGAGGGAAACTTTTTCTGCCTTCCTCACCCACTGGAGAGCCAAGGCTTCTAAAATGGCTAACCGTCCCGAGGAAGAAAAACAAATCCGCATGATAGTGAAGAACTTGCTCCCAGTTTATCACAAGCACATGTTTTTCCAATATCTCCCAAATTTCCGAGCTCTGGTTGCTGCTGGTACCCAAGTGGAGGACGCTCTAGCCGATGGAGCTCTCAGAACCGATGAACCCTACAAGAACCGCCGACCTGTCATCAATGGGAAGGCTGCCGAAGTCAATGCCATATCTCAGCCTGCTCCATTTACCCAACCCTTTTCCTTAGAAAATAAACCATCCAGAAAATTCACCGAGCTTTATATGCCATTGGAAAAAGCCTTCGAGAAGTTAAAAGCTCGAGGCTTGCTCCAACCCCTGGAACCCAGACTTACACCCAACCCATTACCCAAGAACTACAATGAAAATGAATACTGTCATTTCCATCAATCCAAAGGCCATACTACCAACCATTGCCTCCATCTCCACCATAAAATCCAAGACCTCATAGATAACAAAACCATTTCCCCACCTTCTCAACCCAATGTCACCCAAAATCCACTTCTTACCCATGCAGTCCCACCACCCGCAAATATCAATGTTATCCATGCCAACCCTTATGCCCACTGTGAGCCTATCCGCCCTCACCCTTCATTCCCTACTTCCATAACTGAAATGTTTCATCACTGTCAAGCCCGTAGGCACATTACCCCATACAAGCCAAGATCTAAAAAGCTTTACTGCCAATACCATGCCACTTCTAGCCATGACACAGAATCCTGTGATACATTGCATAATATGATACAAGGGTTCATTGTGAAAGGAATTGTTCGAAACACATGGAATCGCAGCGGAAGACAAAATAAAACTTTTAAAATAATGATTCCATCATCGAATGATCCTAAACAAGAATCGAACAAGCATTGGGATATGAGATTTACATACAAGCAAATAAAATTTATTAAACATAAATTAATCTTACTTGATTCGCCTTTCGATTTGCAATCCTCGACCTTGAACTTCAACGCAATGAAGTCTCCATGGTATCCACACGAGAGTAAGATTCCCTAAACCTTTCTAGTCTTTCACAACGCTTGTGAGCAAGCTAGAATGGAGAGGGAGAGGAGAGAGGATTTTCGGCCAAGAGGGTTAGCTTAACCCTAGAATGTGTTAACCCACATATTTATAGAATTTCTCCTCTTTAAGGAGTGTTTGGTTACTAGTGCTAGCATGACCAAACATCCTTGAATAAAGTAATCCTATTCTTGGTTAATTTTGACTTTTAATTAATTAACCTTTAATAATCAAAATCAAAATTAACTTAAAGACAGGATTCCCCTCTCACAAGTTTAAGGAACTCTCTTACCCTCTATTGTGTGTGACCCTTTGGGTTCACCCCAACCTAGCAGTGACTAGGGACATCTCCATGTCACCTAAAATAGAAACTTTCTATTTAAAGGTTTAATTGAAACTATTCCAATTATGCCCTCATTGATAACACTTATCAATAGGCTTTCACTGGTCATGAGTGACGTCTAGCAATGTGTCATGACATGCCCTAGGTTTGGGTGAATAGTAGAACTATATGAACCCTTCTTGTTACTTAATCCTTCATCCCCTAATGTCATAGTTAAGATGTTTAGGGTATGGATATAAGTCAAAACCCTATCTTAACTTTCTTGTCATATGTTCTTCAAATTATAATCTCAATAAGATGAATCCTATGAAACCCTTTCATATTTCATCTATCACTCTGGCCAGAGATTCACATTGAGAGTTATATTTAAGAACTGACCCTGACATTCTCTCTCATAACATTGAGAGTGATGATTCCTTATTGACCACTCATATGCCTTCATGCAAGACCTATTAGAGCCAATGAGTGCTGACTACAACCTTAAGATCAAGGTTGTATAAAACACTATCAAACCCTAATAACTCAGGCACAAGACATCCATGGTGTCTCAGGTCTTAGGATTACCAAATGGACGTAACATAAGAATATTCCTTTAACTTAATATCCATAGGAATATTCTAGTAGATCATGTTCAGTGTACATATTCTCTAATATGCACCCACAGATTAACCTAAGTGTCTCTACACTGATAGGAAAGACTACCTATCCTCCCATTGGAGTTAGTTTAAATCTGTGCCACTCTTGCCGGTTTAATAAATGTCCTCTTTAATAAACCTATGAGCAGGAACACTTTAAGAATAAATGTATATGAGAAATATGAGTCTTCATATCTCAACAAACTT
>JAESVK010021253.1:0-15537 GCA_017140935.1 Hamamelis virginiana | reverse complement strand
AAGAGTACTTCTCACTCTTTTCTTTCTCTAAATTCTTTCTTCTCTACTACTTGTGTATTCATTAGCATTTGAAATGTGGTATTTATAGAGAAATGATTCATCCTCCATTCTCAAATTTATCTACCACTATTACATTCATCCATCATTCTCATCTTCCATTCTCAAATTTATCAACCATTCTTACATTCATCCATCATTCTCATCTTCCATTCTCAAATTTATCTACCACTCTCAAATTTAGCTACCACTCTCAAATTCATCCACCATTCTTTCATTCATCCACCATTCATATATACCCACCATTCACATTTTAGATGTCACCCAAGGGTGTACATAAATTCTCATGCACCCTTCTTAATTGATGACCACATGGCACATTTCATTGCCCAATGGCAAAATGCCAAGTGTGCAATAAATAAAATAAAATAATAATAATTAAGAAAATTTACTATTGAAAATTTCGGGGTCTCACAACCATAACACCGATAGTAATGGTAACTTGTTCTCGGCGACAAACAAAACACCGTCGGCAATGTAAGTGCTTTATCGACGGCTAACATAACACCGTTTGTAATAGTAACTCGTTCCCGACGACAAACACAACACCGTAGGCAATGTAAATGCTTTATCCATGGCTAACATAACACTGCCGGTAATGGTAACTCGTGCTCAGCAAAAAAGATAAATCCACAGTGATCCAACGATTTATTTTGAAAAACCGATCGTTGGATTAGATGAAGTACTCATTAGTTTCATGTTCACCAAAAATCATAATGATCCAACGGTTGGAAATTTGAAAAAAAGAAAAAGAAAAGAAAAACTGATAATATTTTTTAAAAAATTCACAACTTCTCATTAATTGTAGCATTTTTCAAAAATCGACCGTTGGATCACTATAATTTTTGGTGAGCATAAAATTCATAAGTAGTTCATATAATCCAACGGTCATTTACTCGAGAAATTAAATATTATATGATTCACACTTTATTTATTTATTTTTAAGAAAAAAAAATATAATTTGACTAATTGTTCTACTATAGTTTTTATTTATAAATATTGATTCATCACTATATCAGACTTAATTTCTCAAATAATTAAATATTGTACAACTCACAATTTATTTCTTAGCTTCCAAAAAAAAAAAAAAAAAGAAATTTTCTAATTATTTAAATAAAATTTTGATATTTTATCTTAATTGTATTGATGAACTCTATCACTGAAAGTTAAAGGTTTTACATTTTTTAGTTTTTATTAAAAAAATTATAACGCGCATTGATCAAAATTTTGATTGTGGGAAAAGCTTTTGATTGATCAAAATATCCCTATATAATTTTAAAAATATAGAAATAGACATCGTCTCTTAAAATTCCACCCATCACAATAAATAAGTTTTCTAATTAAATTAAAATTACTTAGGAATATTAATTTATTCTCAATTTTTTAAAAATAATTTTACTAAATTTCATTTATATGAAATTCTACTAAATGGAGTAAAAATATTCTTAATTAAATTAAATTATTTCAAATGCTAATTCATTTCTAGATAAAATATGATTTTTCAAATAATTAATTACTATAAAATACCGAATAAATTAATTTCTATTTCTTATTTCAAATTTAAAAAAAAAAAAAAAAAACAAATATAGCTTCCCTACTATTTTGAGCGCTCTTTAAAAATAAATAAATGAATTATACGAAAATTTTATAGTTTATTAAGTTCACATATATCGATTTAATATCGTATAGATCTCTCAAATTTTTTTAATGACAAAATTTTAATAATCTTAATTATTTCATCTTAATTACATTGTTCAAATTATATTTGACTTTCTAAAAATATTTTTTTCTGCAAAAATTTATACGTGCAACGCACATGGTGCATTTCTAATTAATGTAAAAACATATAAGTGGAAAATCTCTTATAATGTATTTAAAATGATATATTTTATTACTGAAAATTTGAAAATTTGTGACTTTTGTTATAAGGTACACCTACACAACTTTTCGTAAGGTGACCTCTATAGGGTCGAATGGAGATCATATTTTGAAAAACTGATCATTGGATTAGACTAACTACTTATGAATTTCATAATCACCAAAAAGTACAGTGATCCAATGGTCAAATTTTGAAAAATCACAGTGAAATATTCTGACTTTTTTGTTGTTTAAAATGTCACAAACTTTTTTCATTTTATTTTTTAGAAATTGACCGTTGGATCACTGTGATTTTTGGTAACATAAAATTTATAAGTATTTCATCTAATTCAACAGTCAGATTTTCAAATTATGGTTTACATTTGGCCATATAGAAGTCATCTTATGACAAAGTTGCATAAAGTGTTATAATAGAAACTCAAATAATTATTTAAAATATAAAAACACTCTAAACGCAGTCGTTTTGGTTTTGGCGCTTAAAATTTTGGGATTAAAAGTAAAAAAATTGAGTTTAGCGCTAACACCCCTTCAATTTCCCATCCCCGCACGTATCCCTTTTCAAATTAGTTTCCCTCGCAGAACACCCCTGATCACCACGCGAGATCGTCATCAATCACCGCGCACCCCTCTTCCCTCTCTTATTTCTCACTCGAAACCCTAAATCATCCGCCATTGGAAGTGTAATGTTGCCGCTATCCTGTGCAATCTGAAAAGCCCCTAATCACCAGTTCTGGTAAGACCTCCGTCCCTCTTCCGAGACCTAGGGCTTTATGAGAAGCATATTCTTAAACTAATATGTATGTATATATATATTTACTGGATCGTCTCTACATATTCTTAGTTTTTTTTTTTTTTTTTTTTCATTAAGTTTGATATTCTGTGGTTTTCAATTTGATTCTTGAAGCACTTCAAATCACACAAGTTGGTGCTGTTCTTCATCGTCTACACCCAAATTGAATCAACCCTTCGTACTTCTTGGCAATTCCCACTGCTTCTGTAAGCCTCTTTTCTTTTTCTTTTTTTTTCCGTCTTCTTTCTTGTTTTGTGTGTGTGTGTGTGTGTGTGTGTGTGTGTCTAGGAGTGTTGATTTATCCAGAATCGCTGTTAAATATGTACAGAAAATTACAGAGAGAGAAAGAGAGAGGGATGGATGCAATCTGTTTGATTAAAATCCCCAATGAAATTTTCTGTGTAAAACCCCAGCGATTACTCTTCTAATTAAAATCACAATCTATTTGAGTTTTGTATATGCTGATTAAGTGTAAGGAGCAATGTAGAGTGCTATTTTTTGAAGGATTTTGGAGAAGTTGAACAATGATCTTCACGTTGAATTTGTAATGCTTGATAGAGTTTGGGTCAGAATTTGGACACCAGTATGAGCATGCATAGAGGCTCCTTTTATGTACAAGGTAGTGATTTGGGATGGCAGTGGGATTGTCAACTGTTTGTAGCAGGTTTTGGAATGGATTTTGGCAGGGTTGGGGAAGGGCTGCCCCTTCCCAAGCCTGGCCCATTGCCATTCCTATAGGTGATGGTGCTAAATCATTTTTTTTTTAGTTTGAAATTTGAAAGCAATACTTATCTAGAGATTTTTCTTACTAAATCTAATAGGCATACTTCTATTGTAGTTTTGTCATTTATTTAACTATTGGGAATTTTACTGTGATTACAGGCTGTTGATCAAGTTGATATTGATGCTCTCAAACAGAGAAAGCTTATTGCTCCAAAGTAGTTATCATTTTTTCTGGTGGTCTTGTATATTTATATTAGTTTCTTGATCATGTCTCTCTATTTTCTTTCATGAAGAACTGAAGCTTTTTCATGATAGTGTTGCTGGGTTTTACATATCATTCCAGAGAAGTTCTAATATGCTGCTGTTGGGCAAATTACAAGTTGTAGAGCAATGGTATATTCTCTTTTTAATTTTTATTTTTCTGGCAATAACATTTATGCTTCAAATAATTCAGTTTAATTATCCCTTTATTGTGTTTAGGATGCAAATGATGGCATTAAAGAGATTGACAGTTTTGACTGGGACAGTAAAGATGAGCTTGAGATTTAGGACACTTCTTTTGTTTTTTGTTCGGATTCAAGGATTCCCGGTCAAGAAGTTGTTAGTTGCTTGGGGGAGGTAGGTGTTGCATTTTAATCTACAGTGATTTCTCCATTTTAGTTTAAGCACTATATGAATGGGAATAGTGGGTACTGAATATCCATTTTCATTGTTTAGTTAAGGAGGAGAGGAGAATGGTTGTGGTGACGATGTAAAAGATCTTATGTCCAATTGTTTGCAATGAAATTTTCCATTCGTAGCTTGCACTATATTTGTGGGAATGGGATTTTCTGAAAACATGGTGGTTAAAGCAATTGATGAAATTGGTAATTCACACTCTTAATTATTTCATAGAAGATTAAGTTATTATCCTAGCAATTTTTCTCTCAAAACTTTGTTTCAATACTTGGTAGGAGAAGATAACGTAGAAGCAATATTGGAAACCCTTCTCACGTACAGGGTAAGAGAATGTAGAATAAACTATAATTTTAAATTGGTTTGGTTTTCAGGTCGCATAGGACCAGGTTCGACCTCTGGCAAGCGCAACTTATGTCTACATGGTGTGTGCTTGGGTGATATATTTTGTCAATATTAGTTATTGGCAGTTAATTTCTACCTATGTTGATAGCTATTCTAACATTAAGATTCTTGAGAATTTAATTGTTTATAGGTGAAATTGCCTTGTTACTCTCTAGTGGAAACATAAACCTAAAGAGTAATAAGGAATCAAAAAAAGATGTGATTCAAAAATTGAAGTTATATACAAGAAACTACTATCTTTTCAGATAGATCAAATATCTCTGTTATTATTATTATTTTTTAAATCTTCTAGAGAAAAGGTTGTCCTTGGAACTTTTTTTTAGCATCTAATTGAATAGTTTACCGAGAGAATTTTGGGGGAAAAACTCAAGTATCTAACTGCTCCAAAAATATTAAATTACAAAAAAAAAATCCGTATAGGGTGTGTTACTGACATTTTGTACTCACTTACTTTTGGTCCTTAGTGATATATATGTGTGTGTGTGTGTGTGTATATGTATATATTATGCATTTTGTTCTGCTATTTCATTGCCTTTATAAAATAGTGTGAATTTACTTTTGGGGATTTGCTAAGAAAGATCTTTTTAGATTTTTCTTTTTCTTTTTTCAGTACCATCTTTCCTGTAACATAGAATTTACTGGACTTAATTAGGCAATTAATTGATCTCTTTCTTTTGCCAATGTATTCCAATTAACTTTCGGGGATTTGCTAGCTAGGTTTAAACTTGGTTGATGTAATCGCTAGCCGCTATTCACATGGTATACAGGTGGGCTGCTTTAGTCATTTTCCATTTCATTTGTTTTATTGTTTTGGAGTCCCATATTGACATTTATGCTCTCTTTTTTTCCATTGTCTATATTCAGCCTTTTCATTTGTTTTACTCTACAAACACTAACAGTCTTTAACAGTCCCCTTCTCTCGTCTACTGAAGTTTGAGGTTGAGGTATGATTGTCCTTTTACCATATTAAGGTGACTTATAATGGTGGTATCTATTCTCTAGAGCCATTGTCATTATGACATTGATAATAGCTTGCTCATATTAAGATGGTTTTGTTTTGAACTTGTAGTGGAGACTTTTGGGGTTTTCCTTCAGTTGCAAAGGGGTTAGTGATCTGAGAATAGCTTGCCCACCTATAATATGCTATAATTGTAAAGAACACTCATGGGATAGGTAGGCATAATAACTGATCATTTTATTCTCATTAGGATTCTCTTCATTTAAGTTAGCATTGAGGTCCATGGTTTCATTATTTTCTCCAAATCCATCACTACGTGCCATTTGTGTTGTCTGGTGCATAAATAACAAGGGAGTAACATGGGATACAACCATTTGTGTTGCCTGGTGCATAAATAACACACTTGTTACCCATGCCTTCATTTTCTTCCTGACAGATGATGCTATTGAACTGTTACAAAGTCACCTTCATGGCCAGATTAAGACTTGAATAAGTCAATAAACCATCTAAACAAGAAACAATTTTGTTTAGAAGTTTCCCAGTCAGTGGTATAACATGTAATTTGGAAAATTTTAAGGTTTGCTTGTCATATATAGTTTGTATTACACTTAGAACATGGTCTATTAGATGTTTTTGAAATTACAAGTAGGCATGTGTTCTTCATTTAATGTTGGTTTTACTATTCATATCAATATAGAAAATAATATATGTATCAATATAGAAAATGTTAGTCCTTGCTATATTAAATATTTTAAATTTCATGATTGTGATATATTATGTCACTCTGAATCTTCATGTTGTAATGTTGTGCTTATTCTGGGCTTATCATAAGCTTGAGTTGATATTTGTCACTATTATTGATGACATGAATGTATTTTGCACATTGCATATGTTTACTAAGTATACTAATATTTTTTTCTTTACTTTTGCAGTTATAATGCAGGGGTTAACTTGAAGGAAATAATGGACAATTGAAGCAGAATACGCTTTTTTTATTTATTAGTTTTGTTATAATTTTTATCAACATTGTGGAATGTTCGAGGATATTTTTTTTAACTTTTAGACAATGTTATTATTTTCCTAAATTGCTCATGTACATTTTTCATTATTTTAATTCAATATTGATGAAATTTGTTGAAGTTTATTGAGTTTTTATTTTTGTTTTTTGTATTTATTTTAATTAAATATTTATAGCTAGATTTAGCTATTAATTATTTGTGATTTAAATGCATGTTATATAAGAATTTTCTAAATCAATAGCAAGTTATACAAGAAAATATAAATTATAGTGATTTTAAGAAAAATATATATTAAAAAATAATCCTTTGTGACGTTTGGTAATCGTCACAAAACATATTGCCAAAAAAAAAAAAAAAAAAGCTTTTTGAAAGCCCTTTGGTGACAACATAAATATTGTCACAAGAAGATGATTATTTTTTGTGACAATAATTATGTCGTCACAAAAGGCTTTAATTCAAAAATAAAATAATATTAATGACAATACTCATGTCGTCACTAATAACTTCAGTCGTCACAATAGACATATCATTAGTGACGAATTTAAATGGATTTATTGATTTTTTGTGACAAATAAAGTGAAGTATTTGTGACGATACATGCGTCACAAATGGTCTACTATTAGTGACGCTCCTTGTATCGTCACTAAAGGGTATACGTTTTAGTGACAATGCCTAAGCGTTGTCACAAATACTCTTTTGTGACCGAGCTACAGTGATGCCCGGGTGACGCTCCTTATATCGTCACTAAAAACCTTTAGTGACGATGAAATTGAGTTTTAGTGACAATTTTGCTCGTCACTAAATGTCCGATTTCTTGTAGTGCATATATGTACACAACTATACAATCAACACAAATCATCCAAAACTTAAACCACCTAACCTCTACCCTTGGGCTTCCCAAGCTGGCCAAGAAAATGAAACTTGAAGGCTCAAAATTAGGTGCTAGCGGCAACATGACATGAAAGAATTAAGGCTCAAATAGTCAAAGAAGGCCTATTATCATTTTCCATGAATCACAAATGTGTAAACAATGCGCAACAAAACCATTAATCATGCATATGTTAAACAAACGTAGGGAACGATGGTGGTGGCACGAAAAAGAAAAAGAAAAACACAAAAATACTTGGAAAAAGAGAATAACAAATATAAATAAGGATTATAAAGCTTAAGCATGATATTCTTTGGTTCAAAATGTATAATGAATAATTCGTGCATGTGCATCAATAGGAAATCACCTACGCAAAAGCATATGCTCAAAACAAGGCATGACTTGGGGATTTATAGATTCACATAAGCATACACATATTGAAACATGTTCAAAAAAACACAAAGTGAGTAGGGGAATGACTGAAAAATTAAATAATAATAATAATAATAATACGAACTACCTAAATGTGAACAAAACTACCCTTTACATATATGAACAACAAGTGTAAACCTCCCCCTCCAACTTGAAATGTGCATTGTCCTCAATGCATGCAAAGAGAAGCATTAAATACACAATTAAAAGGAGAAAGAATGAAAGCACCTGTATGTGTTTGTCAAGATTTCCTCAATAACCTGTGAAAAGGTTAGTATGCTCACAATAACAAGTAAATAAAAAAAATGAAAAAAATAACTAAATGAAAATGATAAAATCTACTATGTACAACCTACTATAAACATATCCTGTCCACCAGGATAAAAAACAGTTCGGATATGCTCCCTCTTTTCTCAATTGAGTTCCCAAGAGTAGAGAACTCATTTAAGAAGTTGGGAGCAACTTCCTCCACCTTGTCCTTATGTATGCCCTTTCTACTTCTTTGAAAAATTTCATTTTTGCTTGATGGAGCAAATTTTAAAATATAGGGCAGTGGGAACAATTCAAATTCAGGTGGTTTGGATTTTAGGGGTAAAAACTCCTCTTTAAAAGAGGGAGGGGTTGACTCCTCAAACCTAGGTAGCACCCACTCTTTGGTTTCCAAGACTTTACTCACCTCCAAAATAGCACAATTATTCTTTAGGAATTGAGGCTCATCACACTCATTAGAATCCACATGTGACTCATTAAAAGAGTCGTTCAAAATATCATTTTCAAAATTCATAGTGTGAGTAATTGCCTCAACTTGATCTAGATGATCATCATTGTCATTAAAAACTTCCTCACTTTGTTGACCATGAAAACTTGTTTCGGGTTGTGAAGGAAAGTTATCCTCTTTTTGAAGCACAACCAATAAATTAGTGAACTCAGTAAGTTCATTTCTAATTTCATCAATAGCTTGGGTTTTTGAAATTTCTAAATCTGTTTGACTTTGCATTTCACTTTGCATGAATTGTTGCAAAGTGTCCTCCAAGCTCACTTGAGGTGGTTGGCAAAATAGTTGGTCCTTTGGATAGGGTGGTGGGGCATAATCTTGGTTTGGGTTTAAGTCAAACCCTTGATATCCTTGACCGTCAAAATAAGAGGATTGACCATCATACTCATAATTTGGTTGGTCAAGAGAGGAATAGTAACCCTGTGGCTCTTGAGGATTAACCTCGTAATCATTGCTCCAATCAAAAGTAGGGTGATCTTGCAACCCATGATTATATGTGTTGGAATATGGAGAATTGAAAGAGTTACTATGTTGATTAAGAGCATGAGATTGCTCACGGAAGACTTTCCTATACATGGGGAGATTAGGACAACTATTAGTGGAATGCCCATATGTCTCACAAATGGCACAAGCTTCCTCAACTTTGGGAAACAACCCCGACATTCTCAAATTTTGGGTTAAACGCTCCTTCAATGTCATTATTTGTAGAGGGTTGTTATGTCCCAATGCACTATAGAAATGTGCATTCATATCTTCTCTTTCGCCCAAATATGAGTATTGGTCATAACCTCCATGCGTTGAGGTTGGGTCTTGGATAAACTTTTTTTTTTAATAGAAAAATTAAAAACAACTACCACTACTATTTACACAATTATATACAAAAAGAATTAGAAGAACTTACCGGACTTGTAATGAAATTACAAGTTACCACTAGCCCTTCTTGGATCACTTAGAACGCTCGCCACTCCCCGGCAACGGCTCCAAAAATGCTTGTCAAATATGGGTGTGCTCAATTAATTTCCAAGCGTAGGAATTCAAATATCGCCAAGCATAATAAATACTGAGGGAGTCCTCAGGTCATCTCCACAGGGAGTGGGACTGGTCTAAATGATCCTTAGGTATTGATAACCAATGAATGTAAAAGAAAGTGTAAAATCATGGGGGTTGATTGTTGAGTGGTGATTGATTTGTAGAGAACTAATTAAATTAAGCCAAAAATAATGAAATGTAAATGGTTGGATTCTTGGGTTTCATTCCATCCACAACTTATGAACATGTATTTCTCACAATGATTTCTCATCTAGGATCCATTGAAGAATGGTCTTTGATGGAGGATTTAACTTTAAATGCATTTTGAAAGGAAACTCATCTAGGATCCATTGAAGAATGGTCTTTGATGGAGGATTTAGCAATAAAAGCATAATGGTGCTAAATGGAAATAAATATTCTCTTGAACATTTCATCAAACACTTGGAATGCATATAGGTTCAAGCACAATGTGTACCAAGTATCACTTGTTAACATATTGTCAAGAAGAAGCCAAACTAAGAGGATTCAAATATGAAAACATTTATAACCATTCAAACACAAAACACAAGAAAAATGGGGTTGAATGATGAAAAATACTCTTTGAGGCATTTTAGCAAACACTTGGAGTGCATGTGGTTCAAGCACCATTTGTGCCAAGCCATAGCTTGTCTACAAATGGTCAAGAGATACAAAACCAAGTGGTTTCAAGAAATAAAGAGCATTTGATATCATCCAACCAACATTCAAAGCACAAAAAATGGAGAAAATCATATTACCTTTGTTGTGGGGTGGAAATCCACCATTGAATCCAACCTTGAGAACCTAGAAAGCCATAAATGCAATAACAATCAAAGTAAATGCATGAAACTTATTTTGAAAGCTATTTATAATACTTAAGAATGAAAATACAAAGTTTAACAAGCTACAAATAAAGAAAAACAAAGATTACAAACCATAGATGAAAACAAGAATACAAAACTAAGTTAAACTAAACTAATCCTAAGCTAAACTAAGAGAAAAACTAAACTAACCTAAGAGAACCCTAAAAACTAAGTGGGAGAGCTAGAGAGAAGAGCAAACCAGCTGAGAAAAGTGTTTAAAAACCCCCCCATTAGGGCTACAAACATGGGGACCAAAGGACAAGAGTGCCTTTGCAAAAAGGGCAAATTCCAATCAACCCGAGTGAAATCCCAAGCATGGGTACCGGTACCTACCCAAGGGGGACCGGTACCTTTTTCTACTGCAAGGGGGGTACCGGTACCTCTTTAGGGGGGACCGGTCCCTTTTATGCAAATCCTCCGAAAATGCTTTAAAAATGCCTTGCGAATGCCTCCGACTTCAAATAGTCATATCTCTCTCGTCCGAAGTCGGATTTGGACGTTCTTTATATGCACGCGAAGCTTGAGAAGTCTTCTTTCCAACCATGGTAGTCTCATTGTCTAATTCAATTTAGAGAGAAACAGGTTTTCCAAAATGTCCAGATTGGTCGCTTTTTGCACTTCATGACTTCAATTGCCCACATCTCCCAAACCACATGGCCTTTAGATTTGAAATTTGATATGTAGCATCTAGACACACTTAAAAGTATGTCCTATAAGTCCCATGACCTTTGAAGACTTCCAAGGTTTGACTCGAAACTCTCACTTTGCATGCAAAAAGCATCCATTTTAGTGCATTCAACCTGCTAGGGCTCAAAAACAACAAAAGAGTCAAAAGCACCTATTTACAAGTATAAATGGCTCAAGTATGTACAAAATGATGGGAATAATGCAATAAAAGTATGCAATATTATGGTGCAATCAATCCTCACATGACTTCTCTCATAATACCAGTCCTCATACCCGTCCTCACACATACATGGGCTATCTGCATCGCACGGCTCTCCACGGCTACTAATGGAAAGACAGTGGTGGGTCCAGGTCGTCCAATTGTGCTCCACGAATATGTGCTCGACAGAATATAGATTTGCTTTGGGTCTTCTCTTTGCTTTTGTTGGAGGGATGGGTGAGTGATTCCATGGACTGGTTTGCACGTACCGAAACTGCCTCAGAACGTGGGCTGGATGGTACGGCTCAACATGTTCGCAGAAAACGATACATCCACAGTATTATGCAATAGACTCGAATGGATGATCATCTCTCGAGCCACGGTATGGATTCCAAATGACCTATATATACAATAAAATATAACAAGTAAATTAAGTGAACAATAGCAAAAATTTTCAAACATACAAAATTTTAAATTTAGACTTACATTTTCCTTTAAGATATTATCTATTTGTTGCCTCAGGAATTTTAGTCTATTGGGGGCATCTGCAGCGCTAACTGAGGATCGAGGCTTCCACTTTATTGCTCGATGCTTGCTATTGACGTATTCTAGGTCGGGTGTAGGCCTCTCCACAGTGAAGTGCTCATATATCCAGGCCTGTATAAAAAAAATACATATATGATATTAACATATGATAATCACTGATATAATAATTAAAAATATACTGAGTTTTTCAATCATTAATGTACCTCCATTAGAGTGAGATAGCCAGCAATTTGCTTAACCTCTATCCGTGTAGCAACCCACAACTGCCTGTACAGATATGCTAATGCAGCTGCGCCCCAGGCATAGTTGGGTACATCTCCAATATCTGACAAGAGGTTCAAATATGTCACATGTACCTTCTTTCCCGTCTTGTCAGAGAAGAGTTGACACCTAAGGAGGTAAAGTAGATAGGCCCTCACATGCCTGTCAATGTCTGCATCCGAATTTCTATCCTTCACCTGGCACTCAAAAGTTTTCCTCAACCACTCCATCCTCACATAATTGCATCTATTTATCCTCACTTCCTCCAATGCTGCATCTCATGAAACTCCCAAATATTTCTGCAACAAGCGAATGGCATCCTCCTTTCGAATATCAGGTGCCCTCACAGCCTTTCCAACAACAGGCAAACCAGTTATTTGTTTGACACGTCGAGCGTAATGGTCATCTTCTCGAATGGTAGGTGGAAAGTATTAGTCTCGGGATGCCAACGCTCGACGATGAGCGTAATGCCAATAAACATAAGTAAAAACACTAATTATTAACTACTTATATACATCAAAACCAATAGTTAGACTGCTTTATCTCCATTGGAAATGTATGATTGCAAGACAATCACATGTGCACATGGGTACTTTCTGTCATACACGCTTGAACTTTAATTATTATCCACAAGCTCTTTTAAAATTACTATTTTTTTTTGTAAGGTTAAGAACTTCATTAATTGTTTTATTATCCTGCACACACACATATATATATCTCTCCAAAAGATTATGTGTGCATGTGACTATGTTTCAATTTTCTGTATTGGTTCAGTGTTAGGATTTTTGGTGCTTAATCCATTTATAGCCTATGTTAGCCCTAAGGTCTTTGAGCTTATTTTGATGATAACTAAACCATACCTTCCTTCTAACAAGTGGCTGAGTATTGTGTCTCCATAGATTCATATTGGAGCTCTCATCAATATTCTTCAAGCAATTCAATGCGCACATTTAGTCTTTCAAGCTCATGGAGTTCGAAGCTCTATGCTTATAAAGTTTCAAAGCACAAAGATGAAGCCATTCAAGAAGTTCTATACTTGAAGATCAACTTGAAGACTTGCTCAAAGCATCATGAAGTCTATTTGAAGTCTAGTTGCTCTCCAAAGTGTTTAAGAATTTTTTGTAAGATTTCTCCATTGCTTAATATTGCAAAGCTTAAAAGAAAACTTTTTACATCTCATTGTGCATTAGCATTTATGCTTGAAAATGCTTTCAAAATTGACCAAAAATAATTTGGAACACTTAGTTAACATGTCCAAGTGTTTTGATGTTGATTTTGACTTAGAAATTTTGAATTATTGACATTGCAACTTCCTTAGTCGACTAACCCTTTAGTCCTAGTCGACTAATTGAAGACCAGATGCAATGTTTTGAGAAATTCTAAGTTAATCGACTAAGCACCCTGCACTAGTCGACTAATAGTTTCCTAGTCGACTAACCCTTGTTTTCTAGTCGACTAATGAAAGGTCAGAAGCCATGTTTGAGTTGCAAAATTGCTAGTCGACTAATGCCCTCTTACTAGTCGACTAATCGATCCCGGAGAAAATTTCTCAAAGTGATTTTAAGTTGGTAGTCGACTAACACCATTGTTACCAGTCGACTAACAAACCCAGAAATTTCCAAACTTGTTTTAACTTAGCTAGTCGACTAATCATTAGTGCCTAGTCGACTAACCGAGCCCGGAAATGAAAAATCATTTGAAAAATGCATTGTTAGTCGACTAATCACCTTGTCCTAGTCGACTACTGGTTCTGCAATTTCAAAACGGCTATTTCTCTTTATAGCAAATCAAGCATTAAATGATCCACAACCACCATAATCTTTTATAATCTGACTCCAAAGATTTCAAACGGCCATTTTGGCTCTAGTTCATTATATATTGTGGCTTGGCTCTCATTTATTGCACGCTTAGTCAATCTATCTTATTTGTCTTGATATCCATTACTCTCAAACACTCATTTTCACTCACTTCTCTTTGAAAAATCCTTTGAGCTTTATTTATTGATCATTGAGAAGTTATTAGTGCTCTTGTATTCATTAAAAATCATCTTGGTGAAGCATTCTTTGTAATCTCTCTTTATTCAATCATATTGTATTGAGATTGTAAGGGTTTTGTGAAAACTCTTGTGGGTGGGTTGTCTTCCACCTTGAAAGAAGGCAAGTGTAAAGGTTTCTTCACCTTGAAGGAGTTGCATAGTGGATTAATCCTCGAGACGGAGATCTTGAGGAGCGGACTTAGGCGGAGACCGAACCACGATAAATCGTTGTGTTTGCTATTCTAACTCAATCTCTTTATTTCAAGTTTTATATTTGTTATTTGTGTTTTGAGTTGTTATTCAATATTGCATTCTTATTATTCTAGTTCTTTGATTTCAAAACTTAGTATCCCATTTTTGAAAAAGTTTTTATTTGCCTATACTCTATTCACCCCACCCCCTTTAGAGTATATTTTGGGCCAACAGCCTAAGTATAGCATAATGATTCATGGTTTACACAAAGAACATAGTTATTTTTATTTTTTTTTCTTAAATGCTTTTATTGAAGGCTTTCATTTCATGGCTCGAAAATTCCAATTGAAGAAGTAAAGACTTTTATTCGAAAATGGTGGAAGGAGGAGATACCATTAAACTACAAGGATTGGTAAAAAAAAAACAAAACAAAACAAAACTACTTTTTACCTTTTTTCCCATTTAGATGATATTGATGATTTGATCTTAATTAAATTTAGAGGATTAAAATATGTATATTAATACGTATGAATGATTAAAAATGGTAAATGAGATATATTATTAAGATCAAATGAAATTGGAGATACATTATTAATTAAAAATGTTAAGCGAGATGTACTATTAAGATCAAGTGGAATCAATTTTAATTTATCATAATTGGATAAAAGTTTATTTTGACTGGATTATCTTGACCTACAATTTAGATAAAAGAAATACAAATTTATGGAGGTGTATGGAACTATTTTTTTAAATAAAATTAAAGTGGAAAAAATGATCAAGATGAGATAGAGGGAACAATTAAGTAAGGTGGGACTCACAATTTAATATATCATAATTGTGTAAATGTTTATTTTGATTAGATTATCTTGACCATTCGATCCTAAGTAAATTTAAAGGCTCAAGTAGAAAATCAAATGGGATGTATTATTGTACATAAAATAATAATAATAATAATACATAGAAAGTCTTTAATTAAATTGAGATGAGATAGAGGTGTGGACACCCCATTTTTACTAATTATTTCTACTATGTGTTCATACAAATGATCAACTAGAATAGCTGATCATTGGGTGAGGAATTGGCCTTGTAAAGACCAAATTGACCAAATTGCCCTTTTCTGAGGAAAA
>JAESVK010021230.1:0-10157 GCA_017140935.1 Hamamelis virginiana | reverse complement strand
CCCCCCTAATCACATCGCCCGGTGATGATGTGGACACCACCATAAAGCCCCGCCACGAGGCTGGTCCACAGAACTGGCGACTCCACTGGGGATGTCGAGGGCTAAACTTCATTGATTTAATTGGGCTATTTAATTTCTTAAATTAATTAAAATCAACCACTTGCATTTGTGTGACTGCATATCATTTTAGTTATATTAGCTGCATGTCATTGTGTGATAGGACGATGTTGCCTTGCCAAACGATGGTCTAGTCCTGATCCCTGTCTCCACTCGACACTAGGGCAATCATGACGAAGCCATCAACCTATTGTCAAGTACCCTTCGGGGTATATCAATGACCAATCAGTACTGTTTGACCCACGCGACACGCCATGTGTCACATGTGGTTAGGTATATGGATTGGTCTGCAATAGGAACCTTTATACCTACCCTTTGCATTAGTCCATGTAGACAGCCTGTAAGACACTCTACCCCACAGTGCTTGCACACACCTGTTATGCTGCCGAAATTTCGACACACAATTGTACTGTTATGCTGCCGAAATTCCTTTTGGTATTTAACTGTATCGTTATGCTGTCGAAATTTTCCCTTGACACATACCTACGCCGTTATGCTGCCAAATTTCTTTTAGCACATAATTGCGTCGTTATGCTGCCGAAATTGTCCCAATTTGTTGTGAGCCTTGTTTGTGAATTCTAGAACTTAGGGATATGTACCATTGGATAAACTTTGATATTTTTAATATAGGCCTTTTATTTTAAGGATTTTGGTCCTTAGAACGAAAGGACTATTTTGAGGATGGAAGAGAATATTCTAAAGGTACATACCCTTTTCTGTGATTAGGTTGTTTTGGCTTGTTTGACTAAGACCTTCGATTCAAAGGAAAGTGTCCCAAGAATGAAGGACTGGTCCTTGGTGTTTCTCTTTGAGCCTTGTTTGGCTGATCATGTTTTATTTCCCTATTAGTGATTTCGATTTATTTCCTAATTTCTAAGGAAATGCCCTTGTGAAATAGGGAAGTGAGTTGGAATTATGATAGGACAGTTTTCCCCTTTCTCCTTGTCTTCTATTTGGATAACACCTCTTTGATAGTCTGTCAATAGGTTTTGAGCATCATGGACTCGTCATTTTTTTTTTCTAAAAAAAGCCCATTTCATGGTGTAGAATTCTGGCCTGGCGTCGTGATTCTAGAGGGCGTCTTTTTAGTGTTGAACCCCCGAGTGTATCCTCAATAGCTGACGGAGAATCCAGTACCACTGCTACGGTGTTGAATGCTATCATGGACCGAATTGATGCCCTGGCCCGTGAGACTGAACAGATTAAGAAAATGTCCCAAGATAAACAGACCAGTACAGATCAAGATAGGGAGGCCCATTTAGAGAACCCGAAGAGTACCTCTGATCCACCTATCCCGGCCCAAGTTGATGACAGTGCCAAGGCCCAGGCAGGAGCCAAGTCTAAGCCCATCAATCTGGATGGCGAGCCCAGTGGATCTAGGTTCCTCTCTGGGGATCCGATCCTGTTGTCGAGTAAGGTTGAAGCCTTAGAGAAAGCCCTGAAGGGGATGCGTCGATCTGATGACATGGTTGATGTGACATCTTTTTCACTGTTCCCCAAGGCCCGTATGCCGTTCAGTTTTAAGATGCCCGAATTAGAGAAGTTTGATGGGATGGGTTGTCTTAAAACCCATTTGAAGATGTATGTGAGGGCGATGCAACCTCGTGGAGCCGATGATGAGCTGTTGGCTCAGATGTTTCATGAATCACTGAAAGGGTCAGCCTCGAAGTGGTTCTTATCCTTAGATGAGACTAAGCTGAAGACATGGGAGGATGTTTGCAATGAGTTCACTAATTACTACAAGTACTACACTGAGATTGATGTGACTCGTAGGGATCTTGAGACTACTAAGCAGGAACCGAGGGAGAGTTTCTCTGTCTTCATTTCCAGATAGAGGGCGAAAGCTTCGCAGATGACCCACAGGCCTACAAATGATGAACAGGTGCAGATGGTACTGAAGAGCCTCTTGCCTATCTACAACAAGTATTTGTTCTCACAGTACTTCCCTAACTTCAAAGCCCTTGTTATTGCCGGTACTCAAGTTGAAGATGCTCTGGCTAGTGGGGCTCTCAAGGCCGAAGAACCTTTCAGAAACCGCCAACCACCTCTCAACCGCAAACCCAACCCTGAAGTCAATGCCATTACCCAACCTTTTCAGGCTACCCAATTAAACCGCCCATTCCAAGCTAGAGAGTCGGCCCCCCAGTTCACCAATCTATACATGTCCCTAGAACGTGTCCTTGAGAAATTGAAGGCACGTGGTCTCCTCACCCCTTTGGAACCCCGGCCTCTTCCAGATTCATTACCCAGAAACTTCAAAGAAAATGAGTATTGTCAGTTCCACCAATCTAAGGGCCATCACACCAACCAATGCATGCGCCTTCGCCATGAAATCCAAGACCTCATTGACAAGAAAGTCATTGCCCCACCAAATCCACCAAGTCAACCAAATGTCACCAGTAACCCTCTTCCAACCCATGCTGTACCACCACCAGCTCAAATCAACGCCCTGGGCCTCGACGACCCAAAAATTCGTCACCCAATCCGCCCGTATGTCCCACTCAAAACTACCTTAACCGAAGCCTTTTACCAAGCCCGATCCCAAGGCCTCATTACCTCACTCATACCCCGCTTCCATAAGCCTTTTTGCCAGTACCACAACATCTTCGGGCATGACACGGAGAATTGCAGAGTTTTAGGGAAACTGATTCAGGATTTACTTGATGATGGAGAATTGTATCAGTATGAAGAACCTGAGCAACCTGAAGTTCTCGAAGAAGCTCCTAGAAGTGGGAATTCTCAACGTCAGTTGAAGGAGAGATACCTAGCCGGAGGTCGGATTGTTAGGAGAGTCGAGTGGTAAGTTCGATTATTATGTGCTCTATTCATCGAGAAAGATTTCTGATGAACCTATCATTCCAACAGGGTGGGATGATTTGCCTGCAGAAGTTGAACCAGTTATTCCTTCTTCACCTGAAGAGTTGAGTCAGGATGTCTTGCGGGAACAGTTTGAGAATAGGACCTCCGCAGTTGCTAAGGTCACCGGAGAAGATGGAGAAGTTGTCTACCATGCTACTTACCCTAGATCCCCATGGGTTGATTCCCACAAATGGCCTAGTTCTGCCTATGCATCTACTGTTGCTAGTGATTTGATCGGTATGATCGAATGGGAGGATCTCATGAGCACACCTGAGACCATAGAGAATCTGTGGGCCAGTGATGAGGAAGTAGACCATCTGACTCGAGGCGGACGCCATTTCAAGCCAGCTCATTTGGAAGCCAGAAATCCTTTGGGGGAATTAGAGAAGGGTCAGCGATCAGATGTCATAGAAGAAGAGGAAGAAATACTGAAACAGTTGAAGAGAACACAGGCTAACATTACCATTTGGGGATTGCTTATAGCTTCGCAGAAACACAGGCAGACAGTGCTTCGTTTGTTGAATCAGGTGCAGGTTCCTATTGATACGTCCCCTGAGGGTTTGGTAGGTTTAGTAAATCCGGTTCATCATGGACCGTTCATCTCATTTACTGAATTTGACTTACCCGAGAGCGGGAGTAATCATCTGCAAGCTCTGTATATCACTGTGGATATTTTGGGGAAAAGGGTTCCCTCAGTTTTAATTGATAATGGGTCAGCGTTGAATGTGTGTCCGCTCAGTACTACTACTACATTGGGGATTGAACCATCTGAGTTTTCGCCATCAGGACAGACTGTCAGGGCTTATGACAACACTCGCAGAGAAGTTGTGGGAATGGTGACTCTTCCAGTTGTTATTGGGCCAGTTGAATTCAATGTTGATTTTCAGATCCTAGATGTGCCAGCCAGTTTTAATCTGCTTTTGGGAAGACCGTGGATTCATCCGACCGGGGCTGTACCGTCATCACTTCACCAGAAGATTAAGTTTCCTTATCAGGGGTCAGTGGTCACTTTGAAAGGGGATATGGAGATGAACCGAAATAGTCGAGTGCCAATCTGTGAGATCAGCCAGGAGTCATCAGAAGTGCTACTGTCAGGGTTCGAGTATGTACAGGCTATCGAAAGGGAGCCCGAGCAGGCGGGTCTGTGTCTCGAATTGCATACTTATGAAGTCGGGGCGATCTACCCAATTGAACCTACAACTCCACCCTTATCAAACTGGGGCTTTGAAGATTGTCCTTTCATCCATGATTGTGAGGAGATCGAGTCACTTCCATCTGATGATAACTTGTAGGTGTCTTCAGTAGAATAGGATTTCCCTACTTTCTTTGTAGTAGTGTAGGATTTCCTTGTTTTCAATAAAAAACCTCAACCGCATTTGAAGAGGTACGAGTGTCGGTTTGTTTCATCTTCTGTGTTCTGTTATTCAACTTTCAAATAATAAAAGAAGTATTCATTCTCTTTTTATCTCTCTTGCAGCGTCTCTTTTTTATCATCATTGGATTTGTATGACATGAATATAGACCCGCGAGAGGATGTTCCTCCTGAGCTCGACGAGCAATATGGAAAGGGGCACGCTCAACCTAACATGGATGAATTAATTTCAATCAATTTAGGGACGGATGAATCACCTAAAATAATTAAAATTGGATCAACACTGTCGCCGCAAGAGAGAGAATCATTGGTAGAGGTTTTGAGAGAGAACATTGAAGCTTTCGCATGGTCGTACCAAGATATGCCAGGCATAGATCCCGACATTGTGCAACACTTCATCCCCACTGATCCGAACATGAAGCCAGTCAAACAGAAGTTGCGGAGAATGAAGCCAGAATGGGCCTTGAAGATTAAGGATGAGGTGATCAAGCAGATGAATGCCGGATTTCTACAAGTAGTGGAGTACCCAGAATGGTTAGCCAACATCGTTCCAGTGCCTAAGAAGGATGGGAAAGTACGAATGTGTGTCGATTTCAGAGATCTCAATAAGGCGTGTCCTAAGGATGATTTCCCATTGCCCCATATAGATGTATTGGTCGACAACACTGCTGGCCATGCACTCTTGTCTTTTATGGATGGCTTTTCGGGTTACAACCAGATCAAAATGGCTTCCCAAGATATGGAAAAGACAGCTTTCATTACACAATGGGGGACATTTTGTTATCGGGTTATGCCCTTCGGCCTTAAGAATGCTGGCACGACATACCAAAGGATGGCTACCACACTGCTGCATGATTTGATTCACAAGGAGGTGGAAGTGTACGTAGATGATATGATTGTGAAGTCTGTGGATAGGGAAGGACATTTAGCTGCTCTGAAGAAGTTCTTTGAAAGAATTGTCAAGTACAAGCTGCGTCTGAACCCTCAGAAATGTGCATTTGGAGTGACTGCTGGGAAGCTGCTCGGTTTTATGATCACACAGAGAGGGATAGAAGTAGATCCGGGGAAAATCAAAGCCATCATGGAGATGCAACCACCAAAGACAGAAAAGGAAATCCGGGGATTTTTGGGACGAATTCAGTTTATCAGCCGTTTCATAGCTCAGTTGACAACTATCTGCGAGCCGATTTTCAACCTGCTAAAGAAGGATGTACCGACTAAGTGGAATGAGGAATGTCAAGAGGCGTTTGATACCATTAAAAGGTATTTGAGCAACCCACCAATACTGGTTCCCCCGCGACAAGGTGAACCGTTATTACTCTACTTAACTGTCACCGAAACCGCGATGGGAGCTATGTTAGCTCAATATCTTGAAGAATCCTTGAAAGAGAATGCCATCTATTACCTCAGCAAGAAGATGACAGATTATGAAGTGAACTATAGTGCTTTGGAAAAGACATGCGTAGCATTGGTATGGGCAACTCAAAAGCTTCGCCATTACATGATGTCTTTCCAAGTACTCTTGATCAGTCGAATGGACCCATTGAAGTATCTGCTTGAGAAGCCTGCTTTGTCCTATAAAACAGCGCGGTGGTTATTATTATTGTCAGAATTCGACATTCAGTATGTACTGCAGAAATCAGTGAAAGGAAGAGCTATAGCAGAACACCTGGCAGAATGTGCTACTTCACAAGCAGACGATGTCAATAACCAGTTCCCAGATGAAGAAATCCTTGTGGTAGAGAAGAAGGTGTGGAAAGTGCACTTTGATGGAGCATTGAATAGGAAAGGATGTGGCATAGGAGTTTGCCTGGAGACACCTGAAGATGTGATGATACCTGTGGCAGTGAAATTGAACTTTAAGGCAACCAATAACATAGCTGAGTATGAGGCTTGCATTTTAGCCTTAGAATCAGCATTAGCCTTGGGAGTAGAAGAGCTTGAAGTGTATGGGGATTCAGCCCTTATCATATGCCAAACTAGAGGAGAATGGAAGACTAAGGATGAGAAGCTACTGCCATATCACGATTATCTAGAGACACTGGCGAAATAATTCCGTCAAATAAAATTCTTTTACCTGTCTAGGCAAAAGAACAAGTTTGCGGATGCCTTAGCCACTCTAGCATCCATGGCAGAGATCCCAATAGAAGGGGGAGTAGCACCGATGATCATTGAATCTAGAGAAGAACCCATCTACTGTTGCGCCCTAAGGGAAGGAGAACCAAACGACGGGAAGCCATGGTACCATGATATTCAGCAGTACTTAGAAAAAGGGGAGTATCCGCCAGAAGCATCCTATGTTGACCGAAGGACTTTGAGAAGGTTAGCTAGCCAGTTCATCTTTTGCAGTGAGAAATTGTATAAAAGGTCTTTTGATGGTGTCCATCTCTTGTGTGTAACAGAAGATGAAGCAGAACGGATCATTCAGGAAATACATGAAGGGGCTGGGGCTCCACACATGAATGGGTATATGCTTGCGAAGAAGATTATGAGATTGGGGTACTATTGGTTGACCTTAGAAAGTGATTGTGCTAAACATGTTAAGAAATGCCATAAGTGCCAGGTGTTTGCAAGTGGTAAGCATCAGCCATCCATGCCACTCACTACCATGTCATCACCATGGCCGTTTGCAACATGGGGCATTGATATCATCGGCAAGATCACTCCTGCGGCCTCGAATGGGCACGAGTACATATTGGTGGCCATAGATTACTTTACCAAATGGGTAGAAGCAGCGTCGTACAAGACTTTGAATGCTAAGCAGGTTGCCAAGTTCATACAGTGCAACATCATCTACCGGTATGGAGTGCCACGTGAGTTTATTTCAGACAATGGGCAGCATTTCAAAAAAGAGACCGAAGAGCTTCTTAAGAAATATGGTATAGTACATCACCATTCCTCTCCTTACCGTCCGCAGACTAATGGGGCAGTAGAGGCAGCTAACAAGAATTTGAAGACCATTTTGAAGAAGACCACGGATACGTACAATGATTGGCATGAGAAGTTGCCTCTAGCATTGTGGGGTTATCGCACATCCATTAGGGCGTCAACTGGGGCTACGCCATACTCGTTAGTGTATGGTATGGAAGCAGTGTTACCAATTGAGTTAGAGATACCTTCACTAAGGGTAGTTATGGAAAGCCAACTAGCATAAGTCGATTGGATGAGGGATAGATATGAACAGCTGTCCCTAATTGACGAGAAGAGATTGAGGGCCCTGTACCATGTTCAAGGTTATCAGAGAAGGATAGCTCGAGCTTTCAATAAGAGAGTTAAAAACAGGGGCTTAAAGAAAGGGGATTTGGTACTCAAAGAAATCAGAATGCCAATTCATGATCCAAGAGGGAAGTTCAAGCCAAATTGGGTAGGACCCTACATCATCAAAGAGATACTATCAGGCGGAGCCGTGCTTCTTATGGACATAGATGGGATCGAATTCTCTCAACCTACCAATTTGGATCAATTGAAAAAGTATCATGTATAAATAAAAATAAAAAAAATAAAAAAAAAAAAAAAAAAAGCCCGCTAAGTAGAAAACCTGAAAAGGCTGCTTAGGCAAAAATTAGGGCAAGAGCTCGCTAGGTAGAAAACCTGCAAAGGCTGCTTAGGCAAAAAAGTAGAGCATCAAAAAAATAAAAAAAAAATAAAAAAAAAAGAGAAAGAAGAAAAGAAAAAAGAAAAAAGAAAAAAAGAAAAAAATGCTTTTCAATTGATCCCACGAACTACAAGGACCTGATTCTCCAAGTATTCAAAACAAGAAAGTTGAAAGTTTTATGAGAAAAAGATATTCAAAGGATGAAGATATGTAGGCAGCCCATAAAGTTACCTTGGGTGCGGTCCAATTCTTTAAGGCAAAACAACCCTGTGTTTGTTTTCAATTGTAATTGTTTGAAGTGATTTATCCAAAACTAAAAAGATAGAATTCTTTTATTCATGAAATGAAGAAAAACCTTTCAAAGGTCTATTACATGCCATATGATTCTAATTCCATTCATTTTAAATAAAAAGCATGGGAAATGTGTTTCAAGAGTTCTGTCAATTCCTTCGTTCCTTCCTTGAAGTTTCTTCAGAGTCATCATCTCTTCTTCTCTTGTAAAGTACTACTTGTAAAGCGTTAGGTGGAAGTGACGAAGTGTCCCCTCGCTCTTCAGATGAAAGACTTTCGATAAGTCATGAGATCCTAGCCTTCATTTCTTGTCCCCGAGTACCCATATTCTGAGATAACCATTGCCTAAAAGCCTCATCCAGTTCAAAAGGCCCATGAGAGAAATCAATGTGAGTTGTGCGCAATACAGATGGCCACCTTGACATCAAAGCCTTTACCACCGATGGAGAGATCGCCTTGGAAGTGTAAGTATGCTCTGAGAGAGATGTAATTGTCTATTTGGTCCCCATTTGGCGAAGCAGTCGGGTTGCTCAATAGAAGGAAGTACATTTCAACCCTACCAAAATCACCACAGAATAACCTGGAGAACGGAGCAGATAATAGCCAGAACAGTTCCAGTCATGTACATACATCATAAAAGTGAGAAAACCTGTTTTAGTACAAATATTTACAAGTTACATATGATTTTCAAAGTGAAACCCTGTGTCTCATAGAGGATTGATCAACGTCTTCGAGAGTTCCTCCTTATCCCTCTGCTAGATCCCTCGCCAGCTGAAGAATGACGTGGTGGGTCAGGTGCCTGAAACGGTATTCACAATTTGATCAGTTTGTGAAAAGGAAAGGAAGATGAATTTGAGAATGTGATTTGAAGTTACCTGTTGATGAGTGAGAGCGGAAGTCCTCAAGCTCATCCTGCGAAGGTCACGCCTCATGGCAGTAGTAAGATCGATGTAATCCTGGCAATACTCTTGAGGGACCTGTCAGAAATAAATGATGTCAGTGTGTCAGTGGGAATGCATGTGCAGTTGTTTGATTCAGTGGGAGGTTCACCTGTTCGTAAGAAGGATCTATATGATATCCCTCATCGACTGAAGGTCGTGAAATAGTAGAAGTCACGAAGTTATCTTCAACTATCAGCTCAATGTTCCAGTCTGCAGGCTGTAAGGCAGGAGGCCTATTCGTGTCTTGATCATCATCACTAGCAGCAGCTCTAGAGCTTTGACCCCGGGAACGGCGACTCTGTGGACATAAAGATGAAGTTTTGTGATTGCATTTACAGAGATGAAAGAAAGTATTATATTTACATACCCTCTGAGGCAATTCTCCAGTAGCCAAGGGGCGCATCAAGAACTGTTGACAGAAGACCTCACAGCTCGCGTCAGAGAAAAGGAAAGCGGAAAGGTCCATTCCTCTCTTGGACTCTAACAGGGCCTCACCCTTTAGTTTATCAGTATGACGCATATTTGCAGGAGGCAGAAAAGGCACTCTAGCTGTATCCATGTTTCCATAGACTTGGCGACAGACTCTTTCACCCAAGTACCAGTACCTGCCAGCAGGCCCCTCAAACAAGATTCGCCTATGTGCTAGGAGTACACTATGCATGTGAGGGGGAGCCAAAGTAGTCCTCCAAGTACCCCATGGGTCCCAGTTCACCTGAAGATTATGAAGAGTATGAGAGTTGAATTTAGAAGATTTAAGAGAAAGACAGTGGTTTGGGATTTTACCTGTTCTGTAGTGAGACCGGCAAGGATAGCTTTGGCAGCAGCATAATCATACCTATGGAGGTTGGAGTGCTTCCTGTGGCATGGATCAAAGCGGGCTAAAAATGGCCATTGGTTATACCCCTCTTTCAAGAGAGGACAACCAAGACCCAAGTAGATGAATGCCCATACCTGCATGAGAGAAAGATCAAGAAATTGACAA
>JAESVK010021107.1:0-11357 GCA_017140935.1 Hamamelis virginiana | reverse complement strand
GATAATATGAAACTTAATATACCCTTTAGGATTGGTTTTAGGGCATACTTCTAACAGAACCATCAAGATTTGATGCCCCACAGCGGAAATCGGGTTTTTGAAAAGAAAAGGAGTCTTTACCTTATTTTTAAGAAATAATGAAACCATAAAAAAATGTTTTATTTTATTCAAAACAAAACAACTCCATATTTTTGGAAAAGCTTGGTCAAAAAATCAAAGATGGATTTGGGGCTAGATTATGACGTGGGAAGGTTCCATGAAATATCTTGTAGGCACCCACTTCACCCTAATTAAAGGTTTCCTAACTTACTTGGGCTATTTAATATCTTATACACAAAACTCCTACTAACTAAAGCACATAAAAAAGAAAATCAAACAAAACCCTAAAAACCTAAGATACTTATTATCCTAGAGCGGACTTGAGCTCAATTAGTACCTACATATCTTACTAGTTTCCTAGTAAGCTTCAAAGTCCATGCAGTTAGAACTTACATAAGGCTCATCCTATAGTAGGGAACTACATTCATGCAAATCCATATCTGAAGACTTATCTTTTAATAATCCAACTCATTTAGAACTCTATTCTAGAGAGACTTTGTTTTTAAAAAAAAATTTGATTTTTATCCAAAAAGATGTTTGATTTTGAAAACAACTCTTCCAAAGAATCTAATTTGATAAAAACAACTCTTTTTCAAAAAGTTTAACTTTTATAAAAACACTTTAAAATATAATTTTATTTGCATGAAATCACTTAAAAACAAAATTTTATTTGAAAACAAATTTCATTTGAATATGAAAGAATTCTAATTAAGCTAAAAGATTTTATCATGATTGTAATTCTTACAATAAAACAGTCCTATGGAAGTAGGAAACTTCTACTAACCTAGGGTTTCTAAACTACACTAAATCGTAATTGTATCTAGAGGCTAATCCAACCTAAACTGGAGTTAATTGTGATCCTAAACATGTTTCTAAGTTAATATACAATTTTGGATAGCAATATAAATATATGAAAACAAGATAATTAAATATGCATATGCATGCAAAAAATAAACAAACTCTACCCTAATGCTTTCTAAGGGACCTAGTGTTAGATGCATGCCCTAAAACCAATTGTTAGGTTGTCTTTAGGGAAACATTATATTTTATTATATTCATTTATCAAATTATATTCATTTATGAAATGGCTTATTTTATCATGTAAACTTGTGTTTAATTACTGTTCATGATAAAGTCCTTTGATAGTATGATAGAGAGTTATATCTCAAGTGTTGAGATAAAGAGACTTATAACTTTCAAGCACTTCTATCCTAAACTTGTTCCTAGTCATAGGTTTATATATATTTGGGCGATTATAAACCGTTAAGATTAACACATGTTATACTAGCTCCAATGGGAGGATGGTGAGTCTCATACCATTTGTGTAGTGACACTATAGTAAACCTGTAGGTGCTTATTAAAGAACAAGTACACTGAACGTGACTAATATGAGTATAGCTTATGGAGTTTTATTTACATGTCAAAAGCTAGTCATGTGTATAGTCACAAATTATAATCCTTAGACATGAGACACCACTAGTTATCTTATATATGGGTTATTAGAGTTTAATAGTATCTCGTTGAAATAATGTGAGCAGAGAGGATTCGTAGCGGAAGAAACACAATAAAACTTTTTTATAAAATTAAATCCTCATTCACAATCATAATATGGATCGAACGCAAGCATTGGATTATGAATATAACACAAGAATAATATTTAAACAATTTAAATAACTTACTTGATAATTGCTTTTGATGTAAACTCCAATCGAATCTGAGCTCCAAAAGTATGAAGCCTCCAACGGTATCCGCACGAACTCAAGACTCCTTAAAATTCCTTGCACTTGTTCAACACTTGAAGCAAAACAAGAATGAGAGAGAGAGGAGGCAACTCACGGCCTTGGGAGTATCCCTAGGTGATGGCCACACTAAGTGGTCATATGATGATAGCTTCCTCTTCTAGTTTTAAGGGTTGAGTGGACTTTGTGCTAGCATGCACTAATACCCTTGTATTTATAGGCAAATACTAGGGTTTCTAATTTTGCAACTTAGTCCTCTTTAATTAACTCTTTAATAAATGAGACCACATAAGTTACACAAATTAGAAACTTACCCCTCTCATAAATTAAAGAGCTCTCTTGTGTCCTTTTGTGTGTGACCCTTTGGGTTCACCCCAACCTAGTAGTGGAACGGGACATCTCATGTTTCCTAAAATAGAAACTTTCTATTTTTGGTTCAATTGGAACAATTCCAATTTTGCCCTCAATGATAACACTTACCATTAGGCCTTCACTAGTCATGAGTGACATCTAGCAACATAACATGACGTACCCTAGGTGTGGGTGAATAGTAGAACTAAATGAACCCTTCATGTTACTCAATCCTTCATCGACTAATGTCACTGTTAAGATAATCAGGTATGGTTATAAGTTAACCCTATTTTAACATCTTGTTATATGTTCTACAAAGTATAATCTCAATAAGGTGAACTCGATGAAACTCTTTCACAGTTCACCTATCACTATGGCCATAGATTCAAATTGAGAATTATCTTTGTGAACTAACCCCGACATTCTCTCTCAACAAAGTGAGAGCGATGATTCTTTCTTATGCATTGATTTATCTTCATACATGACCCACTAGAGCCAATGAGTACCGATTACACCTTAATGGTTAAGGATGTACGAGATACTATCAAACTCTAATGATTTATGCACAAGATAACTATGGTGCCTCAGGTATGAGGATTACCAAATAAGTGATCGTAACATAAGAATATTCTTTTTACTTAAACTCCATAAGAATATTCTTGCAGATCATGTTCAGTGTACATGTTCTCTAACATGCACCCACAGATTAACTATAGTGTCACTACACTGATAGGAAAGACTACCTATCCTCCCACTGGAGCTAGTTTAAATCTATGCTACTCTTAATGGTTTATAAATGTCCACTTTAATAAACCTATGAGCACAAACTATTTAGAATAAATGTGTATAAGAAATATCAGTCTCTCTGTCTCAACAACTTGAGATGTATATTTCTCTGATCATTTATTCATGGACCTTATCATATATATATTTAAACATATAAGACAAGTTATACCTTCTATGTAATATAATATGAAATTGACATGCCCTTTAAGATTAGTTTTAGGGCATATCTCTAACACTCGTATGTTCTTAACCATCAGGATGTAATCGGTACTCATTGGCTCTAGTAAGTTATGTATGAAGATAAGTGAGTGTGTAATAGAGAATCACCACCTTTGATATAAAAGGAAGAATGTCAATGTTAATTCACAAATATAGAATCTCAATGAAGTCTTTGACCAAAGCAGAAGGAAACCAAGAAAAGTGTTTTCAAGGGTTTACCTTATTGAGATTATACTTTGGTGAATTTGTAACACTTGATTAAGTTAGGGTTTGACATGTTTACATACCCAATTAACTTAAATCATGGCATTGTATGGTGAAGGATTATCTATAACATGAAGGGTTCCTTTATATAAATATATTTACCCACACCTAGGGTACGTCATGATATGTTGCTAGAGGTCACTCATAACTAGTGAAGGCCTAATGGTAAGTGTTATCATTGAGGGCAAAATTGGAATTGTTCCAATCGAACTATAAATAGAAAGTTTCTATTTTGGGAGACATGAAATGTCCCCAACCACTACTAGGTTGGGATGAACCCAATGGGTCACACACATAAGGGCATAAGTGAGTTTCTTGAATTAGGGGAGGGGAATATTCTTATTTATAATTGTTTTGGCCCTTGTTATTAATAGTTAATAAGTGAGAGGTCAAATTATAAATAGAAAGAATATTTTCTATAAATATGTGATGATGGGTCATGCTATCACTAAGTAACCACTCAACATAAAAGAGAAAGGAGGCAAATTAGAAGGTGGGAAACCCTAGGGCCGTGAGCTATCAAGGGGCTCTCTCTCTTGAGCCGTCCTCTCATCTCCCTCTCCAAGCTTGTGTCTTCTCAAGTGTTGTGAAGGTGCAAGAGTTCAAGGGGTCTTGTGCTCGTGTGGATATCGTTGGAGGCTACTATTCTTTTGAAGCTTGAGGATTCGAAGGATTCGCATCAACAAGGAACATCAAGTAAGCTTTAATTTGTCGTTTATTTAAAGTTTTGATTCTTATCAATGTTTGAGAATATCCTTGGGATGATTACAATAGAAGAAAATTTTTTGTTTACTATTCCGCTGCATTTCTCCCATGTAATCTTTCACCTAGAGTGTAATTTCTATGTTAAAATGACCTAAAAGTGATTTAAACCATGTTTTTAAGCCATTTCATATTCTGGATAGAATATTAAATGTACTAAAACTCATGATTTAAATATTCTAATCATTCTAAAAATCCTAAAAAAGTACTAACTAGCACAATCCTACATGTTAATAGGCAAACTATGAAAAAAACATGCAAAAAGATGACTTTAAGGGTCTCAAATAATTTTTATCATGCAAACAAACATGCTATTATCGAAATAACCATGACAATAAATAACTTCACAAGGGAAGAGACCCACCTCATGCATTACTCCCTCGTTCACAATTATATATTTCACACTCATGCTCAAAACAAAGAAATAATTTCCTAGTATGCTCACTATTAAGGCTTTTTCAAAATATCATGTTATGCTACATAAAATAACAATTATTCTAAACCCTAATCACGCAAACCATTCTAAATAACAAACTAACAATTCATACCAAGCTTTCTAATATGCTAACATGCTGTGGACCAGCCACCTGACGGGGCTTTATGAGGATGATCCACATCATCACCAGGCGATGTGATTAGGAGGGGTTTAGAAAACAACAAAACAAAGGAGTCACCACCTTATTTTTAAGGAATAAGGAAACCATAAAAATATTTTATTTTCAATAAAACAAAACAAACTCCATTTTCAATGAAAAGACAGTCTACAAACCAGAGTTGGATCCGGGGGCTAGGTTACGACGTGGGAAGGTTCCAAGCTTTCACTTGTAGGCACCCACCTCGCCCTAATTAAAGGACTTCTAATTTATTTGGGCTATTTAAATTTCTTATTACAAACAATCCTAAATAATCAAAATCAACCAACAAAATAGTGATATAAATGCATTAATCTATATTAGTTATATTAATAATAAAAAAATACAAACAAACCCTAAGAACCTAGAATACCCTACGGGCATCCTAGGGCGGACTTGAGCCCTATTAGCGCCTACGTAACTTACTAGTATCACCTAGCAAGTATCAAAGTCCACGTAGTTCGACTACCCTAGGACTCTCCTATTGTAATCGATCACATCATCAAAGGTATTCAACCTAATTCAAGACTCTAACTTCGAGAGTTTTTGTTTGTTTAAAATCATTTATTCAAAATCATTTCAAATTAAAAGACTTTCTTAAAATCCAAATATTCTAAACAATTCTTATCTTTAGAATTAAATTCCAATTGAAAATCTTTTTCAAAGATATTTCAAGAAAACAAATCATATTGAGGGGAATTTCATTCCAAAGTAAAAATCTTTAAAACATTTCAAATCTTTTTGAAAATCATTTAATAATCAAATATCTCATAAAATCATGTTTATTTCATAAACATTGCATCAAAAAATCTTTTTAGGAAATCTCTTGAAGATTGACTCTTAAATTGATTAAAATACTCAAATTTGAGTATGACTTTTACAACAAGGACAGTCCTAGGGAAGGTCAAGTGACCTTCCTAAGCCTAGGGTCTCTAACTAGCCCTAAAGTTTGTCTAAAACCCTAAAATCTTAATGCAATGCATGCTGTAATTTAACCAAATCCAAACAAATATACATGAAATTGATCCTAACAATGAATGATAATGCTCCTAAATGCATACTAATTAATCTATGTGAACCTAAGCATATTTCTAAGTTGGATTTGGCCTTAAAATAATTTTTAGAAGTGATTTAAGGGCATAAACAAATCCGGACAGATTTGAATATGAACCTTTAACCACTCTAAAAATCATGAAAACAAAGAATAAAAAATGTGAAAATGTCCTAGCATGCTTTCTACATTAATATATTAAATTACTATGCAAAACATGTCAAAAATTACACCAAAATATGCTTAAACGATTAATTTAAACACAAGGGAAGGATCTCACCTTTGCACGCTCCCTCGTACACATTTTATATATCCAAACCATCAAATTGATATCACAAGGGAAGGATCTTACCTTTGCACTCTCCCTCGTCCACATTTTTTATATTCAAACAATCAAATCAATGGCAAGTGTTTAAATAATCATAAAAAGCATGAACAAAAAGACTCGAGACTCATCACATGTCAAAATAACATATTAACGTACTCATATTACCATTAAAATCACCAATCAATTATCATGAGATTCAAATAACAACATGAATATATCAACATTTACTCTAAACATGCTTACACATAAAATAATGGAAAACTCATCCTAAACATGATTACTAGCATAAAATAATAGAAAAACTAATCCTAAACACATCTAATCACATAAAATCATGATGAAAAATATCCTAACATGCTTGCTAAACATATAATCATAATAAAGCTAACCCTAATCCTGCATGTTCATATAAAACAATGATAAAACTACTTCTAATCATGCAAGCACACATAAAATAACAAGAAAACTAACCCTACTCATGCATACTTACATAAAATCATAAAAAATGCTAACCCTAATCATGCATACTCACATAAAATCATAGAAAAGGCTAACCCTAATCATGCTTGCTAACATACAATCATAATAAAAAAGTATGCTAATCAGATTTACTCACATAAAATAACAATAACAGATAACCCTAATCATGCTTGCTAATATATAATCATAGTAAAGCTAACCTTAGACATGCAAACTATATAAACAAGCCACCTACAACAACAAATATCATTCTAACATATGCAAGCCACTAAAAATCCATACATATAATACATATTAAAACATGGAGATGAAGGAGAAGATCTACATCAAAATAACAAAACTTGAACTAGGATAGAACCCTTACATTTTCTTCCTCCTTCTTGGCTATGTTCCTTCAATCCCCAAGCCTTGAATTCCTCATTCCTCTCCCTCCTTAGCCTCTGGTTTTCTCCCAAATGATGAATCAAAAAACGAAATTCTAAACCCTAGCCTCTTGGTCCTCCCCTTCCCTAACTCTATCATGGCATATTTATAGAGTTAGGGTTTTAAATCTTGAATGGTTGGGATTAAATGCACTAAAACTCATCTTAGGGCTTAGAATGAATCCCTCTAGGGTTTACAATTTGAGTTCCCTCGAAAAATTCCAAAAAAAAATCGAATTAAATCGGCCAAAATAGATGAAAACTTCCAAAAATGAAAAATGGGGTCGACCATCCTGGTGACCATCCTAGCTAGGACGGTCACCGTAGTGACTTCCCAAATTTTGTCCCATTTTCAATGGGATTTCATATTTTGGCTATATTTTGGTCAAATCTGATCCAAATTCGATGGTTCAGGGCTCAAAACGATCGTGTTTTGATCCTCCACATTTTTAGAATGTTTTTTTGGGTTAAAAATACTTGACCATGGCCAAGGGTTTTAGCAAAAAGCTAGCCAATTGACCCGGTTGTGCCAAAATTGGTCATATGACCATTCTTTGTTTTGTAAAATTGATTAATTAGGCTTGCACCACTTCTAAAAACATGGTTTTAATATGAAATTGGTACTTGAAAACATGTTTTGAAAATCTTTTATTTTGGTGAAAACGACCAATTCACGGTCGATTTGAACAAAATCCTAATTCAGCTCATTCTTACCCGTGGGATCGATTTTGGGCGAATCTATCCCAACCATCCAAAGGCTCAATTGACACTTCAAATACACTCCCCACATCCATATAAACTTCATGAGACAATCCGTTTCGAATTCGGAGGTCATTCGGAAATTATACGAGAAAAAGGATGAAAATGCCCTTCAAGTCGCAAAAATCCTAATTACTTATCGAGCTCTCATCAGAATGCCATGAAAATTTACAGGGATGTTCTAAAACACCTCAAAAGTCAAATGCAATACAAATGGGTTGATTCCAATCCAAATGTACACATGAAATAATGAATTGTCCTTTTCCTTAGAAAATGGCAATTTGGGCAATTTAGTCTTTACAAGGCCAATTCCTCACTAAATAATCCACTCATCGAGTTGATCATTTGTATAAGTATATGATAGAAATAATTGGTAAAAATGGGGTGTCCACACATGCACTCACATGAAATAACATTATTACTCACATAAAATAATAACTATCATGCATGAACTAACATGCATGCATGCAAACCCTAATATGCATAGTCTAACATGCAAAACCCTAACATGCATACTATAACATGCTAAGACTAACATGTAATACTAACTCTAACATGCATCCATGCAAACATTGGCAAAGCTTTAGAAAAAAAGAAGAAGAAGTATAAAATAACTAGAACTGGAACATGAAAACTAGAACTAGAAGACATCAAATGTGTTGGCCCAAGAATATACTCTAGAGGGGGGTGAATAGAGTATTTGCAAACTTTAAAAATAATTGCCAAATAAAAATTTATGGTCCAATTAAATTTAGCAAAAGATTAACAAATTAATAAACTTAATTTGGAAATAGAGAGAATATAAGAATGAATCACAACTCAACCATTTATATAGCAAGTATAAATTAAAATGCAAGAGAAGAGTTAGAGAGATTCAAACATAAGGATTTTAACGTGGTTCGATCTCCGTCGACATCCACGCCTCAAGATCTCCGTATTGAGGATTCCACAATCCACTATGGATCACTCCTTCAAGGTGGAGAAACCTTTACAATAGTCTTTTTTCAAAGGTGGAAGACACTCACCCACAATCTACTTTCAAAGGTGATAGATTTTCACCAACAAGGATTTCAAAAACCTTTAAAACTCACAAATGATACAAGATGATTTTTGTTTACAAATAGAAACTCCTTCAAGAGTAGATGATGTACAAATAAAAGTTCTCACTAATATCTCTCAAGGATATGAACTTGTATTAGGCTCAAGAGAGAATGATTCTTTGATTTGATTCACACAAATATGATGTAAACTAGATGATTTGTGTACAAGTATGTTTCAATATGTTTCACTAAGCTTCACTAGTCATTCAAGACTCATACAAATGGTACTTATAAGCTCATAAGCAGATATGGTCGTTAGAGACAAAAATATAGTCGTTTGGTTTGCAAAAACTAGCCGTTATTTGCTGCAGAGCAGACTTAGTCGACTAGGACTAATAAGTTAGTCGACTAGAGCATTTTAAATACACTAATGAAAAAGTTCAGGATTCGATTAGTCGACTAGGTCAAACGGTTAGTCGACTAGAAGAGTGAAAATAAAAGCTTTTGAAAATCCAGGCACGATTAGTCGACTAGAACTAGAGGCTTAGTCGACTAGCTTAGGTGTTTATGAAAACATGCTTACTGCCATGTGTTTAGTCGACTATACATGATGGCTTAGTTGACTAGGCTAGGCCACAAGTCATTTTTCATAAACTTTAAGCTATATTTTGAGTTTGAAAAAGCCCACTTTGATTTAAAACATTTTTGACCAAAGAAAATGATTTTCCCAAGTTAAAACAAGGTCTAAGAGGTCATGGTCTTTTGAGCCAACAAAGTTCAATCCTAATTGAGAGATTTACATATTTAAGTCCTAATCACTCACACAAGATAAAAACAAAGTCTTCATGAATAAATCTTCAAATCTTGTGTTAGGCTTGTGATAGGCTTGAGATAGGCTTTATCTTCGGCTTGAGCAAGACTTCATCTTTGAATGGCTCTCTTCATGGTCCTTAGTGAATATATAACTATTCATATTCACATAAGGTACACTTAGAGTGCATGAGCTTCATGGGTGCTTCAAGCAATGTTGAATTTTCTTCATTGAATGGCTTAAATCCTGATTCTTACAAGTATGAATAATATTGACAAAATATATAAAAATCATAGGACAAACGAATGTTCAACATAGTTAGCCAATTAAACTAACCAATAAAGTTTAACATATATTATAATGTTCAACAAGGTATTCATAGGCATAAACATAATACAATGTTTATTATCATCAAAATCATTAAACAAATATGGATTGAAGCCATAAGGCTAACAAAATGCAAACCCTAGCATGCTTCTAAACTAATGAAATATTAAAAGGAAAAGAAAAGGGAGGAAATACTTACCTTTATAGTTTCAATAGTTCTCCTCTTAGCCTCCTTAAGTCAAGCCTCTAAGAGCTCTCCAACAAATACCATTGTGTAAAATCCTAAGCTAAGATCCCTATTTATAGACTTTTGGCTCAAGCACGGACAGTCATATTAAATTCAATTCTAATGATCCTAGGGCTCATATTAAGTCTCCCAACGGTCATGGTAATCAGATTAGGTAAAAAAATGTTAAAGAAATCAGATAAAAGACCCTAAAATAACTCAAACTCGGAGTTGTGCAAAACTTGGGAAACAAATTGAATGACTGTCCAGGGCTTGGATGGCAAGCCGTCCACCCTTTAAGGGCCAACCGTCCACCCCTTGGACGGTCCTCAGAGGTTCATCCCAAAAATTCCCAGAATCCTAGGTATTTTGGGACTTTCCAACTTGTTTTCGATGTATCTTCTTCATTTTAAGTCCAAATTCGATGATTCAAGAGCCAAAACATCCAAGACTTAATCATTTATGTTTCTAGAAGGGTTTATATTAAAAAATCATTGATCAAAGCCAAAGGGTTAGGTTAACCAAGCTGGTTTAGCCTTTATGAACCATTTCTGCTCAAATTAGGGTTTTAAAATTGACTAATCGATTGATCATAAAATAATTGCCACTTCTTTGAAACATGTTTTGAAAATATTTTAGAGTTATAAAGGCCATTTATTTTGGAAAATGACAAGTCCCTGTCATTTTAGGTCAAAACCCTAAAGATGGTCAATTGACCACTTATGGACCAATATGAGCCAAATCACTCACAAACCATGCCTGTAACGCCTCAACCTAACAGATTGTACCGACCATCCCAGGCAGGTCGACACGTGTCAAGATAAAGATACAACCTGATATACTCATACATATTTTCATACTCAGGAGAAAGATATAGATATAACAAGTTAACATGAAATGTAATGTGCATACAAACGTGACCGGTCGAGTATTACATACGAATACATAAATATGTCCAGAGTAGAAAATATTGTTAGTAATATGCCCTAATAGCCAATCTCCAGAGTAGAAAATATTGTTAGTAATATGCCCTAATAGCCAATCTCACTGGTGTAATTTAG
>JAESVK010021086.1:0-12389 GCA_017140935.1 Hamamelis virginiana | reverse complement strand
TTGGAGCAAATCCCATAATTTCCACAAACAGTGGGATAACCACAGTTTCCATAACTGTCTGTTAAGATGTCATCAGCCTCCACTGCAACCCCTTGGCTCCATTCGTAGACTCTCAAATGCCCATCTGGTTCCAATCTCATAAATTGAAGCTTTTCTGTTTCAGACAGATACTGCACTCCACTGGTACCAAATCCATCGTCGACAACTTCAAGCCTTCCAGTTAAGAACTCCATACTCTTGCCATCTTCATCACAGTGGATTTTACGGTACATTTGTGGAGGATTGGCTTCAATAAAAGCAAACACATACTCACCAACAACTGACAAGAAAAATGGACCTGGGGTCCAATTTGATGCTGAGACACTGGCGATTATCCTTTGCCCTGACACCAGCATCTGATCTGGGAACCATGTATCTGTTGGATTGTCCCAAGACTGCCAAATAAATGAATCTCGCAGATCAACAAGCATGAGAGTGCCATTTGATGTTATACGCATCAGGGAAACTGACTTACTGGATGTATTTGAAGACCATACAAATGTACCATCAGCATCTATCAGCACCAAATCTCCTTTCGCCGTAAGTTTAAGGGCTGCATTTTCTCCCACAGGATTGACTCTGTTTGCTGTCCAGAGTATTACAGGTGAATTTCCAGCATCAATTGTGGAGTCATATGCTGCTTCGACAGCGAAGACGACAAAGAAGAAAGAGCCTGTGGTTCGATTACCATAGAAACCGCAGCCACAAGCAGGTTGGCTATTGTTGAGGAGGACAGGTCTCAAGATAGAACCATCAGTAAAGTTTGAGGTTCCTCTAGGAATGAAGTCATTGTTGATCCAGTAAGATGAGGTGCTGGCAGTTGGATAATCAGTATCAGATGAATGGAGAAAGCAAGGAAAAACTGTGACAAATAGAAGCCAAAGAACCCAGCTATTCTTGTTCACTGCAGCCATGGATTCTCTGAACTGGGTTCTTTGGCGAAAAAAAAAAAAAACAGAATTGCAGAAGAGTATCAGCCTTGATAGTCCAAGTCAATTAGTCCATGAATGTGGAGAGTAAAGACTGTGTTGGGAAATTTCCAAGCAGACCCACAATAGTAAAACCTGTTAGAACTTTATTCCAAATATTCTGTAATCTTAATCAAACTGTAAAACTGAACAATTAAATAAAACTGTATAACTGAAAAATTATTCTGTATAACTGAACAATTAAATAAAATTGTAAAATACTTACTTGTATACTCCTTCTAAGTTGTAGAATTTTTAAGTCAAGGCAAGTGTTAAACACTTTTTCCTTAAGACAAATTTCGTCCCTCCCAAGGTGCTTAGAGTTGCAGAACGTTTGCCTCCCAAGATACAATGACTTCAACACTCCAAAGAAAACACTTCAATTGAAGTATTCCAACGAACCAAAAGGCTTGTTTTTTTCTCTCTAGCTCAAACACAATGCAGCATGAAGATGCAGACAGAAAAGATTAAGAAATAAGAACGTATTTCTGGTATCTTTGAATGAATGAATTCGGCCTCTATTTATAGACTATCTGGTGACCTTTCGAAAGGGCATAATAACTGCCTTCATTAGTGTCTCGAATGGTACACCCATGTGCCTATTCGGGAAATGGAGCTGGCTGAACTGAAGTGTTATAAAGATCTAGATGACCCAACCCAACCCGGTCCGGTCGGTTGGATGGTGCGCGTGGTAGACTTGGCCCAATCCCACATAGGTCCTTCCCCTTCCACAAAACATTGGTACCCCTTGGGGCCCAACCCATACCTTCAAGGTATGCACTTATAAATTGGAAACTTCCCATCTTTTTTCCAATGTGGGATAGAGTTCAATTTCATTCACAAGTGAATAACTTTAGTTATTAAATTTTCATTCAATACTTTAAGTATTTGAGCATGTGATTGTTATTTCTTAATCTACTCCATTAGTAGATTATATTATAATATAGTCCTACCTTAAATTAGTGGTGGACCCCACATATTAATTATGAACTTAATATGCTCAAATACTAACAAAACCTTGTATTTAGAAGAACAACAAAGCTACATGTAGATTAAGTTGAGTTGAAATTTGAAAGAGACCGCAATAATTACAGCTGGAGGTTTTTTTTTTTAATTGGATTCCTTCAAGTTTATTAATATGCCCTCACTTAAGGCGGAGGAATACCGTGGTTACAAGCGAAGCGACAAAGTGCTAATGGTGCTTTAAAAGCTTAATGAAGAAAAGTGAATGTCGCATCAATTAGTGAATGGATAGGGTTAAATAGTGGTGGCCAAACGGTTAGTTGACCAACGGGCCGACCGTGACCGGCCCGTTAAGATAACGGTCACAGACATGTTCGGCCTGTTAAGGCTCGTCCGTTAGTAGTGGACAGATTCGACCAGTATTTCGTGTTTGGTAGGCCCGATCCGGCCCGTGTCCATTAAGAAGCCCAGTCCGGCCCGATCCGCTGCCCGTTTGGCCTGTGTCCATTTGTCCGTTTGGCCCGTGACTGTTTGCCCAATAGGCTGCCCATTTGACCGGCCCGTTAGGCCCGTGTCCGTTTGGCCCGTGTCCATTTAGCTTGATTCATTTTCATAAACATAAAATTATATGTGTGTGAAGGGAGTCGAACCTAAAGACCTTTAAGTCTTAGAACAGAAGCTCTTACCACTAAGCTATATATTAGCTTGTGTTTAATAGTTGTGATATATAATATTTAACCTTATTTCATATTCTTTTATAAATCTATAATACTACTTATAAAAGTGTAAGGGAGGGGCTATTTGCAGCCCACCTTTTACTTAAGGCAGTCCATTTTCTAAGTACAATCCACCCGTTTGTATATTTACTAAAGGCAGCACAATAAAAATTTAATTTATATATCTATTTTACCCCTTTACTAAATACAACCCATTACATAACAATAATACTATAAGCAAACCATACCCCAACACCAAACCTAAAACATATTACCCACCACTTATATTTTAGGTTTGTTTGTATATTATTGGTAAACATCATATTTGGAATGAACTTACTTCAAAATATGAAAAATAGTGTTTTATAATCATTATGGTATAATGGTGTTACGAAAAAACTAATATTTTGATCGGAAAATTGGAAAAAAAAAATATGTATTCGTGTTCGCATTCGGACTGCTAATGCCGAATATGAAGCTTTAATATTCGGTACGTTAATGCCGAATATTAAGCTTAAGCATTCGGTAATCTAATGCCAAATATGAAGATTTACTATTCGGCAATTTGCATATTCTGCATTAGCTTTAGGAAGATTGCAAACTATATTCGATTTTTTGAAGTGGAATATAATGTTTCATATTCGGTATTAACAGTCCGAATGCGAACACGAACACAAATTCTTTTTTTTTTTTCAATTTTCCGATCAAAACATGGGTTTTTTCGTAACACCATTATACCATAATGATTATAAAACGCTACTTTTCATGTTTCAAAGTAAGTTTATTCCAAATATGATGTTTACCAATAATATACAAACAAACCTAAAATATAAGTGTTGGGGTAATATGTTTTAGGTTTGGTGTTGGGGGTAATGGGTTGCAAATAAAATTGTGTCTTGTATTTAGATTTGGGGTATTTATGGTATTTTAAACTTTTATTTTGTATAGTAATGGGTTGCCTAAAAATTAGTGGGCTATAGTTAGAAAATAATAAATTTGAAAAAATAAAAATTTTAAATGGGCTGCCTTTAGTAAATGTTGTGCTGCAAATAGCCCCTCCCAAAGTGTAAATGATGGAAAAAATTTTGATTCACTAAAATACCCTTATAATAAATAGTAATGACACTTATACCCTCTTATATATAATTTTAATTGCTTAAAATCTCTTTAACTTTTTTATTAGAAAATTTCTTTTTAATTACTTTTTTTTTATTCTTAATAACTTTAGCACTATTCCATTCTCTATCAAGTTTTCTTTTTTGTGTATAATTCTTTTTAAAATAAAAATTTATTATACTTTAGTTGTGCATTTTTTATATTATATTATATTTTCTATATATATATATGTGTGTGTGTGTGTGTGTGTGTGTGTGTGTGTGTGTGTAGTTTGAATATTAAAAAAACTTTTGATTGGCCACAATATTCTATATATAATTATAAATGTAAATAAATAAGTATGGTTCCAGACAATTTCACCAATCAAAAATTATAATAGTAGGACATTTCTAATTGCTTGAAGATTACTTATAAATAGTATGGAGTAATTATTTTTGAATAAAAATTAATCACAACAAAATTATTTTAACGGTCTCATAAAACTTTATCAATTGTTTTAATTCAATTATTTTTTTATATTATAAATACTAACACATTTATAGATCGAACTCAATTACTCGAGAAATTAAATATTATATGATTCACACTTTTATTTATTATTTTCAAGAAAAAACAAATATAATTTGACCAATTGTTCTACTATAGTTTTTATTTATAAATACCGATTCATCACTATATCAGATTTAATTTCTCAAATAATTAAATATTGTGACATTTTAAAAAACAACCGTTGGATGAGATGTTCCGCTTATGTAAGCCATGTATGAAAAAAATCATGTTGATTCAACGGTCATTTTTTACTAAATGCCACATTCTTGAAAAAACTATGATATTAAATTTGTATAGTTTAAACAATTTAAATGTTTTTATCAAAAACCAACCGTCGGATCTATGTGATTTTTTGCATGCACAATGTGTCTATATGGAACATTTTATCTAACGGTCGGTTTCATAAAAAAGTACCCCCATGTTAACATTTGTACAATATGAATAAGAACCATATGATACACAAGTTTAAACAATTTAAATATTTTCTCAAAAACCAACCGTCGGATCTATGTGATTTTTTCTATGCACAATGTGTATATACGAAACATCTTATCCAACGATCGGTTTTACAAAATAGCATCCCTATGTTACAATTTGTTCAACATGACTAAGAATAATATGATACATAGCTTAGATGAAAACAAACATAAATAGTTTTTGTTATAATGGATAAGGTCAACTGACCGTTGGATCACTCTGATTTTTTGCTAGCATGAAATTCTTAAGAAGCTAGTTAATGTGAACACTGTTTATGGACAGGAATACATTCAAACTTTTTTTGGATCACTCTGATTTATTTTTGCATTGTAATTTGAAAATAAGAAATATAAAGTAATTTATTTCGAATTTTATAGTAATTGATTATTTGAAAAATCATGTTTTATCTATAATTTGAGTTAGAATTTGAAAAAAAAAATTAATTAATAATTTTTTTCACTTTATTTAGTTGAATTTCATATTAACAAAATTTTATTTTAGAGTATCTTTATTTGAAACTGATAAAAGACAAATCTCACTGTTTGTTTCTCTCTTTATTCGATAAAATTTATTGTTATTTTTTTTAATATTCCAAACACTAAAAAAATAACAAACTTTGTTGATGCCTTATTGAATTAGGAAATTAATTGAAAATATGACTCTTAAAAAAGGAATTACAGATAAACTTCATGTAATTAATATTGCAAGAGGGTAAAATGGTCATTAACATTTAATGCGAGGGCATTTTAGTCGATCAAAAGTTTCTTCAACATTAGGCTTTTTATAAGTAGAGTATTGATTTATAAGAGAATATAAAATAAGGTTAAATATTATATATCACAATTATTAAACACAAGCTAATACATAGCTTAGCGGTAAGGACTTCTCATTTAAGACCTAAAGGTCTTAGGTTTAAATCCCTTTTGCCTCCATTAAAATTTTATGAAAATTTAGCTTAACGGATTGGGCCAGCCTGTTTGGCCCATTTGATCTGTTTGGTTTGTCCGTCCGTTTGACTGACCAATGGACAAGCCTGTTTGGCCCGCCTAGCCCGGCCCGTTTGGCCCATTCAGCCCGGCCCGTCTGTTAACTTAATGGACAGGTCAAATGGACCGGATTAGGCAACCCCCTTAAAAGTTTTGACAAGCCCGATCCGGCCCGTTATCTTAACAGTCACCAGCCCGCTTGGCCCGCTTCCTTAACCGGCCAGGTCGGCCCGATCCGCCCGTTTGGCCACCGCTAGGGTTAAAATTTCTTAGATGTAGCCTTTCTCTTTTTATTTAGGATAAATTACACGGTCCTAAACTGAAACATGTCAAAAATACAGGAACTTCCCCTCTATTTTCAAAAATTACATTCCCCTCCTTAATTTTCTGTATATGGTTATAGGGATGTCCTTCTCTCAACTTGCATGTAGGATGGATGAAAATGCATGATGTTAGCTCCAAGATCAAAATAATTGTTTTTACCCCTAATATCTTGTATGACCATTGAGTATTCACAAGCAATTTTCAAGAATTAATTGCTGCGGTTAATGGATCGCTTGATTTTTCTTTATCCTCTCTAGTTGATTAATTCATTTGATAAAAAGAAAATAAAATACTGATTTTGTTTTGAGAAAATGCTTTCATGAAACATATCTTTTTGATTGCAAAATTTTGAAGGATATGAACCCATGTAGTCCAAGTCAAGGTCGAGAGTCGAGACTTTTTGTGTTGGATTTTTCAAAGGAGACTGACCATAAGCAGAAGAAAAGAACGACAAAGCTACGTGAAGATTAAGTTTAGTTAGAATTGAAGGATCAAGGATAGAATAATCTTCATCCAAGCCTCCTTGTGCAAGAACATTACTCTTAAGCCAGCTCAAAATGGTCCTCCAATTTTTAAGTCTAGTTGAATTATTTATAGAGAAGATATGACAAAAATAAAAAGAAGAAGAAAACAGAAGTGGCAAAGAGAAAAGCTTCTTGTCAGAGACATATCGGAAGAGTGTCGTATTTGATACATGTTCCTTATGAAAGACTCGGTTTTAGTGACACCAAATTCAATTTTCAATTAATGGTGGTTTCACAATACAAGCACAATGGATTAAGTACTCTAAATCTACTTTCAAAATTGATGACCCATCATATGTAATGATGTTAATATCTAACTTTATTGTACTCAACTGACATCTGATTTGTTAGCACTTAATTTTCTTAAAAGCATAGCCTTAATAAGGGGTTGTCTTCCCTTTGTCAAAATTTGTTTTTGAGTGTGTTTTTCTTGGGTTATTGATCAGGCAGAGAGGTTAAAGCTTGACAGCTAGAGGATAAAATCTTAGTTTGAGAAGAGAGATCACTATTTTTTTTTTCATTTTTTTTTTTTTTTTGAAACACAGGAAAGAACTTCATTAACAAGTAGCAAGATTACAACCTAAACTCTGAGGGAAGAGGACCAAGAAATGTCCAAGAAATTGCTCCTTGCTAACATAGCATTATCTTGAGCCTCTTTCTCCTCTGTCCTAGGAACTTTAAAAACCCAACAAACTTTTAGACTTTTACATACCTGCAGGATATCAAAAATGAGAGGTCTTACATCCCAAAAACCCTTACCTGGATCTGCTACTTGGGTGATCAAAGCCAAAAATTTTCTGCACATCCCATTTAACTGCCATTCAACAAACCCAAATTTCTGCCTGGAGTGCGGATTCTGCCCTGACAGATAAGGCTCTAGCCACTTGCTTTACCCCACCAGGATTTTAAAAAAGGGAAAATTAGCCAAAGGTCCTCCTTTATAAGATTCTCATGCCAAAAATCCTCTCAAAAGATCCTTCATTGCAAAAGTCATTTTGGCATAAATTGGACAAAAATATCCTTCCTTCCTAACTACCTTCATCGCCACCTACACCCCAACCCCTGAGTTCACTATACTTGAACCCCAGGTTCACTATATCAGACACGCAATTCACTATGCCGGAACCCCATTTCACTATGCTGGAAAGCTCACTTCACTACGCCGAACCCTAAGTTCACTACACCGGAAACCGCATTTCACTACGGTTGAAACACGTTTCACTACACTGAAAAACACATTTCTCTATGCCGAAAATGCGTTTCACTACGTCTAAATCCCGATATCACTAAGCCAGAACCGCATTTCACTACCCCATAATTTTTTTTTCTTTTTCCCACATTTTCCAAGCAACCAAAGTGCCATGTTCCTTCTAGATTTAAGCCACTGTTGATCCAAGAAGTTGAGAGTTTGGCAGAGGGATAATTGACATCAACTACACAGAGAAAGCAAAGAAAACTTATGACAAGTAGGAACTGAATAACCCAGTTGTTCACAGCCATTGATTCTATATATGTAGGGCCGGCCTTGAGATTTGAGGGGCCTTAAGCGAACTCCTAAAATGGGGCTCTATGTAGTACATAATGACACAAAAAAAAAAATTATAAAATATTTAACTACCAATTTTTATTATTGTATTTGTTAGTATACATACAAATTTTGATGGTGCATATCATTACTATAATCATTTAGTAAAAGAAAACACAATTACAAAACAAGAGGTTGAATAGAAAAACATACCGGCTCAATTTCACTATTATCTCCATCAATTACTAAAATAGCATTTAACTTCTCTAAAAAATTCTTAAGAAATTTTCAATGTTTATATATCAAAAGTTATTACTCATATGATAATGTATTGATTAAAAAAAATAGTAATAAGAAGCTAATAGAAAAGCAAGTCTAAAGTCTTAAATCAAAATCTAAAATCTCAATCTCATAACAAAGGACAATAATATACTATAATACCAAGCAAATATAAATTCCTAATTCCTAAATTAAAATCCTAAATAAAAAAATTTTCAATCCCATATCAAATAAATAATAACAATAGTAAATTGAAAACAAAAGGGTAACAATAAAGAAAAAAAAAATGGCTGCTTACTTGCTTTCTTTGAGTTCTTCAAGTTAGGGTCCTTGGAGAGTGGAGACTCTAAGGAGGAACCAGAAGGTAAGAGATGGAGAAATTATATTTTTTTTTCCTACAAGAGACAAGCAATCGGCCAATCTAATTTAAGGGAGGGGAAAAGCCGAAAAGTATAGAGAGCGAAGAGGGAAAAAGAAAGGGAGACTTTTCATATGCCAGAAAGTCAAAAAGATGTGAAACTACAAAAAAACTTTTCATATGCCAGACAAGCAATCTTCAAGAGAAACTTTCGCTGTTTCGGCACATGGGAAATAGAAACTACAAGTAATTACTAATTAGAAATCAGAATTTGGGCCTATCATGCAAGTAAAAAGTCCAAGCCCAATCCAAAATATTGACTATGGAGAAGGGCCTTGGAGAGGGGGCTTTTTTTATTTTTTGCTGGGAAGTGGTATATGGACTATGGAGATTGGAAATGGGCCTCTTTTTTCTTCCTATAGATAATGGGGGCCTAAAGTAGCCGCTTGGGCTGCCGGCCCTGAATTTCTATGAGCTGGATTCTTCGGCCACAAAATTCAGAATTGTAAAAGAGTACGAGCCTAGATAGTCCAAGTCAACCGGTAAAAGTAAAACTATGTAAAGACTTGTGTGTTGGGAAATTTCCAAGCAGACTACAAGCAAAAGCATAGAATAACAACAAAGCTACTGTTGTGAAGACTGGGAGTCTTAAACCCAACATAATATACTCGGTATGTACAAATCGTAGTTAAGGACCTGTTTGGAATACCTTTACCTAAAGTTATTTTTAGAGCTCAAAATTTCACTTGATTTAAAGGAATGGTTAATAACCACTCTAAATGACTTGAGGGGTATAGGATGGTTGGCCAAATCAGGTTTCCTGACTTTTATCACAATCACTTCTAATATGAATATTAAGCTAATTTTTTTTATTCTTCTTCCCATATGGAATAACCCATGTGTGAACCTCAACACCTACGTGTAGAATAAGCTGAGTTGGAATTTGAAAGAGACAAGCATAATTACAACTGGCCTCGGCAGGGATTTAGGAGAGGTTATCACTGTCTCTCATCCCAGGCAATGAGAATGACAATCATCAAGACTTGCAAAGGTCTTGTGCATCAAGATTGGCAATGCTTGCATTGAATTGGTTGGTAGGGCTGTAAACAAGTCGATCTGAGTTGAGTAATTACAGCTTAATTTTGGCTCCATAAAGTAACTAGTATAAAACTAGAAAATTTCTGATTCTTCTGGGGAGCACTCAACTTTTTTTCAAAAATATAAAAATAAAATGATCATCATAATTTAATTTTATTAAAAAATATCCCCTAGGTTTTTTTTTTTGGTTCTTCTTTGCCTAATATTAGAACAAAAGAAGAAAAACAATAAAGCCCTTACTTACCTTACCTTATCTTAACTCCATCGTATTAATAAATGAGTATCAATGTATTTTTATACAATCTAAATCTACATACTTTTGGATTCTGAAAGTGAGGATACATGCAATTAGCCCAACAATCATCGGCTCCATGAACTCCCAATCCTTCTTCAAGGGTAAAATTTGGAGTGTTGCATAGGTTTAAATCTTTGAGAGAAGTCAGTTCATGAAATACGGAAAATTAGAACTACATTCAATTTGCCCCTCCCAAGACCCTGCTTCAATATAATCAATAGTGAGTAATTTTCCTTCCTGAAACTTTGTATCTCGTTAAATGATCAATTATTAGATTCAATAAATCGTTGGGATATAGGACTTTATCGAGAGAATGGACTCCATCCTTTTCGTCAATATATGAAGTCAGGACTGCTAACCAGTTTCTTCAACAACAACAACAACAACAAATAGAAGAAAGAAGGAAAACAATGATTTTGTTAAGACAGTGTGTTCATAAAAGCCAAGATTGATGATCCTATATATCATTGTTAGTTGAGGAATATTATATGATGAGCAGGCTGATGAAAGGTGGTTGAACTTCATTTGAACTGTTTTAATCACACTGCAGTATTTATCGTGGATTGAAGTCAAAACTGTTAATTCATCAACTCACTTGAAAGACTGAGCTGTTAAAGAGGCAGTTCATCAGTGCACAACTCCTATAAAAAGAAAAAGAAAAAGAAGAGACTCATTCCTAAAACTTGCAAACACTCGTGCCATTGAGCCATAGTTTGTAGTTTTGTACAAAGTGCTATTTTAAATGAAAGGAAGGTTGACAATCAATTTAGTATCAGCTGATGGCTCAATAAGGTTCATTTTCAGATTAACATATTGTACTGAAGGATGTAATTCATTATCAAGAACTCTTCAAATTTGAGACTTCTTGATCATTTTCCCTTAAGTTTAATATGCTAAGCCTATCAAGTATTGTACATATATTGAAAGATATCATAACACGGTCTTGCTTTTGCACCTAAACACAAGCAAAGGATATTTTGGAGTCAATACTCTTCGGACGGAAAATTTCAGTGGTATAGTACATTTACTAGCTGACGTACGTAGTGATATATATTGGCCCAGAAGAACATTTTGACGTGCCTTCATAGATGAAATGCCAACAAAAATAATACTCTGTATTATAATTTTTCAAATTAGGGCAACTGCAATGGCAATTGCCAAATTGTTCACGCTAACTGACACAAAGTTCTGTTAAACCAAAACCATCCTCATAATGGTAACATGCATCTAAGGGATTGGGTGTTAGAGCAATACAAGTTTTTAATTTAAACATTACGTATACTCAACCGTATTCTACCTCTCAACAAAGCTTGATCTCCCTATAAGTCCCTATGGGCGCTATAACTTGCAAACACTTGAGTGCCATTGAACCGTAGTTTGTTGGTACAAAGTGTTACTTTAAAAGATAGGAAAGTTGACAATCAATTTAGTATGAGCCAATAACTCAAGGTTCATGTTAAGATTTATATAATTTTTCAAAGAGTAGTGCTACTATGACTGCCACTTTTAATGTCTATCACAAGAATTAATCACTGCGGATAATGGATCACTTGAGTTTTTTTTAAACACAGGAAATAATTTCATTGACAAGCAGCAAGATTATAACCTAGTCTGAGGGAAGAGGACCACAAAATGTCCAAAAACTTGCCCTTTGCTAAGTTTAAAAAACCAACAAACTTCAAAACTTACATACTTGCAGGCTTTCAAAAAGGAGAGGTCTTACTTCCCAAAAAACCTTACAAGCTCTAATTTGGCAAAACTTTTCTGCACAGCCCATTTAACTGCCATTAAACAAGCTCTAATTTCTGTTTGGAGTGCAGATTCTGCCCTGACAGATAAGGCTCTCCAACGACCTGCTTTACCCCACCCAGATTGTAAAAAATCTGAAAATTATCATTACTATAAAGTTCTTGGTTTCACATGTTTTCCATGCCATTTCACCGGGGTCGTGAAAGGATTGATGCCGGATGGGGAGATGAGACTACCTTAACTGCTTCAACAGGAGACTCTACCACTGTTGATGTCAAAAACCTATAATCAGAAATGGGTTCCATAACCATTCCCCCCTCTAAAACCTTTTCGACCACAGACGTAGAAGGTCTTCTTGTAAAATCAACTTGTAGGCACCAAATGGCAACCATTATCATCTTCACAGCTTCCTCTCCATGTTGC
>JAESVK010021082.1:0-15720 GCA_017140935.1 Hamamelis virginiana | reverse complement strand
AAATGATTTTGATGATAACAAACATTGTACTATGGATATGTTACATTGTACTATGGATAATGTATACTGTGCTAAACATTTTGTTGAATATCTTGACATTATCTAGTTGAATAAGTTAATGATAAACAAACTTATCCTGAGATTCTTATGCATGCAATATAGTCTATATATTTGTAAGAACAATATTCAAGTCATCATAGAAAAGATTAAACATTCATGAAGCTCAAGCACTAAAGCAAATCTTATGTGAATATGGTGCATATTCAATAAGGACAATGAAGCGAGCCTCGATATAAATGAAAGTTCAAGGATCACCAACCACAAAGAATTGAAGACTCAACTCGTGAAGACATTCGCTTGTTCTTGTGTGTGAGTGATTAGAACTTAATTGTATAAATCTCTCATATAGGTTGAACCTTATTTGGCTCAAAAGATCTTGAACTTAAAAAACCTTATTTTGGACATATTTGGAAAATATATTTTGGTCAAAACTAAGTTAAAATCATAGTGGGCTGTTTCGAACTCAAAAGACTAGCTAGGTTTTATGAAAATTGGTTTTCTACCTTGCCTAGTCGACTAAGCATCTTAGTCTAGTCAACTAAAGTAATGGCAGTAAGCAAGTTTTCACAAAAGCCTAAAGTAGTCGACTAAGTCCCTTGTCTAGTCGACTAATCAAGCCCAGATTTTAAAAGGTAAAGTTTTCTACTGAGCTAGTCGACTAACACCTATAGTCTAGTCGACTAATCAACTCCGAATTTTTTTCAAAAAGTATTTTAAATAAGCTAGTCGACTAACCTCTCTTGTCCAATCAACTAAGTATGCAATCAACTAAGTATGCCCTGCTGCTTATAACAGCTAGTTTTGACAAACCCAAATGGCCATATTTTTACTCATAACGGCCATATTCTTCTTGGGGCTTATAAATGCTCATTGAATGAGTCTTGAATCAGTAGATCAATATAGTAGAACACACTCATACTCAAATCAACTTGTTTACATCAATCTTGAGTGATCTAGTCAAAGAATCATCACTCTTTTGAGCCAAATCAGTTTTAATCTTTGAGAGATATAAGTGTGAGCTTTAAATTGTACTTCATTTACTCTTAAGAAGTTCTTCATTGTACACAAATCTGATTATATATCTTGCGAGCTAAGGGTTGGGTTGTAACCCTTATGAAGCTTGGATTTTGTTGGTCAAAATCAAGCTTGTGAGAAGTGCTTTGGTAGCACTGGTTTGATCTTCGCCGAAAGTAAGATTGAAGTCTCATGGAGAGCATTGGCCTAATCTTTGCTGGAAGTAATATTGAAGTCTCGTTGAGAGCATTGGTATAATCTCTACCGGAAGTGAGATTGGTTGTAAAGGTTTCTCCACCTTGAAGGAGTAATCCATAGTGGATTGAGGAATCCTTGGGCTTGGTGCTTAAGGCGTGGACGTAGGCGAAATTCGAACCACGTTAAAATCATTGTGTTTGATTTCTCTCTCTCTCTCATTTCCAATTAATTGCTTATATATTTGTGTTTCTGCTAAAATTAATTGGACCATAATTTTATTTGGTAATATTTGCTTAAAGTTTGCCAAAATCCTATTCACCCCCTCTAGGGTTATATAACTTGGGACAACAGTGATAATCACAATCATAATAGGAGCAGTGCAGCGGCGTCCTTTGCTTTTGAACCTGATGTGCTTGAGTCGTCTTGATGTTATCATCTGCAAGCATGGCATAATGGTTTATGTTCCCAGTATTGAGAGAAACTTTGACCTGCTTTTCTTGTTGGAGGACAAGCGAATAAACTTAATGCGTATCGGGTAGAGGTTGCATCAATAAGATTTGTCCATGAATAGCAGCATAACTATCATTCAATCCCACGAGAAGTTGCATAACTCTTTCTTTTTCATCCCTTTTGTTGAGTTTCTCCAACCCTCCATATGAGCAAGATAGAGCCTCACGATAGGATGATAGTTCATCCCAAAAAGCTTTAAGCTTTGTGTAGTAGACGAAAACAAATTGTTGCCCCTGCCTATGTTCCACGATGTGTCGTTTGATCTGATAAATTCTTGAATCGTTTCCTTGAGAGAAACGCTCTTGTAGATCTGCCCAAACTTCTGCTGTAGTTTCGGCATAGATTACGCTATTTCATATGTCGGGATGGATGAAATTCAATAGCCAAGACATCACCATGTCGGAAGGAAAACTTTCATATGTTGAAGAAGGTGGCTTGATTGAACTAGTGACAAATCCAATCTTGTTCTTGGCACTCAAGCTAATTCGCATAGCTCGACTCCACGTGTTATAATTGTCTCCTTCAAGCATCTTGGAGACGAGTACAGTACCCTGGTGGTCTAAGTTGTGTAGAGAATAGGGGTCTGAGGCTTCTATGGTAAGCTTAGACAGTATCATTTCTATTCCGCCGCTGCTTCTGTCACCCATGGCGGCAGTTGTAGTAGAAAATTAGATTGCGAAAGCGTTTGAAGAATTTCAGAGTAACCAGATTTGGTGCTCTGATACCATGTATAAGAGAAACTGAATATGTGGGAATTTTCTGCATATTGAAGTCATAATACTTACAAAAGAGAAAGCATACATTTTGTTAGGTATACCAAATGTATATGTTGGCTAATTCGGCTGTCAAAAGCCAGTGTTGTGATTGGTCTCAAGCCAGTAATCCCTGAAAGCTCAAGTGACTGCATCAAGCTTGAAAGAAGCGCATCGATTCGATAAAATCACGTGTGAAAATCACGTGTTAAAATTTTGACTTCTAACTTTGAATTACTTAGGATGGAAGAAAATGAAACCTTTTCTGATTTCTATGCTAAGTTGAATGACATAGTTAATACCTCCTTTAATCTTGGTGAGAAAATTGCTAACAAAGTGGTTGTCAATAAAATCTTAAGGTCCTTACCTGACAGATTTCAACCCAAAATCACTGCCATAGAGGAAAGTAAGGATGTCGACTTGATAAGAGTGGATGAACTCTGTGGTTCTCTCCAAGCATTTGAATTGACTTTAAGGCAACCGAAAAAATATAAATCCATTGCTTTAAAGTCTGTCAAAGAAGATATTTTCATTTTTGATGATGAGTTGACTGTTGATGATGAAGATATTGCTCTCTTTGCTAAATTCAAAAAATATCTTAAGTTTAAAAAGAGCAATCCTACTAGACAAGGAAATTCCTACAAGTCTGGGTCTTCATCCAACTTAAATGTCAAAATGACTCAACCTATGACCAACTTTAGGAATGAATGTTTTAATTTTCATAAACAAGGTCATAGAGCTTCTGAATGTCCTAAAAAGAGTAAGAATAAAGCTAAAAATCAAGCAAATTGTGCTACTCTTAGTGACAATGAGGAGGAAGTGAATGAGTCAGACATTGATGTTGAAGAGTTTGAAATCTTCACAGCTTTTGTTGTGTCTACTGTTAATTTGGGTACTACTGTTGAATTAGGCGAGTCGTCTAATAATAATGTTGAATCTATATCTATTTTGATTGAGCCTAATGAATCCTCAGAATCTGAAGAGGATGATGAACAAGTTCTTGAACAAGATAATCTTCAATCTACTTATGATGAATTGTTTTATGATGCCATGAAACTTAGGAAGAAAAATGTAAATTTGGCCATTAAGCTTAAGAATCTTGTTAGAGAAAGAGACTTATTGAAATATGATATCATTGATTTTGAATCGAGTGTGAGTCAATTAAATGGTCATGGAGTTACTTATTCTGAAAAACTTATCCTTGTTGAAAAAGAAAAATCTGAGTGTATTGGAAATGTTAAGTCTTTACAAAGTGATCCTTTACTCAAATATGAAAAAGAGAAAGAGCATCTCTCTCTCATTGCCAATCTCGAAATGAAACTTGATGATGCTTGTGACCTTAGAATCAATCTTGCCAAGAGCTCCGACTAACTCAATCAACTTTTGGGTACCGTTAAAGGTAATTTTGGTAGAGAAGGTAGAGAAGGTCTAGGTTTCAATACTCAAGAGTTTAAAATCTTTAAAGTTCATGTCGAGGCTCCTAACGCTGAGATTGAAAAAGGAAAACCTTCCAAGCAACCTATTCCTACATCTCGTAGATATGTGACTCCTAAATCCACATTTGTCCCAATTTGTCATTATTGTGGAGTCAAAGGACATATTAGACCAAATTGTTACAAGCTCATGACTTTTCCCAAGAAAAACTTCTCAAGTTATAACAATGGGACTGTTAAAGGTCAAATTGATGCCTTATTGAAAAAATCTCAAATGCTAAGTGATGAAGTCAAAAAGTTGACAAACTCAAGCATGAATTGGAATAGAGGTCAAGAGATGTATGGTTCTAGGAAAAATCCCAAGGTTATGTCTAACCAACAAGAAAAATCTAAGTCTAAGGAAGTTTGGATTAGATCTTCTAATTTGAGATGCATGGTTATATACACTGCCTTACATACACAGGATATCTCTCAGTGGTATTTTGATAGTGGGTGCTCTTGGCATATGACTGGCGACAAGTCCCTCTTTGTTCATCCTGATTCTTGTAAAGGTGGGACTGTTACCTTTGGTGATGGGAGTCAATCTAATATTGTTGGGAAAGGAATTGTTCAAGCCCTAGGCTTTCCTAAGTTAGAAAATGTGTTGTATGTTGATGGTCTTGAGGCAAACCTCATAAGTATTAGTCAATTGTGTGATGACAACTTTGCTGTCAACTTTACCAAATGTTTGTGCATTGTGTTAAATGAAGATGGTAAGATTATCATGCAAGGTGAGAGGACTACTGACAACTGTTATGGTTTACTTGCTAACACTTCTTTGAAATGTAACAGTGCTAAAGTTGATGAGATTGAACTATGGCATCAAAGATTAGGCCATTTGAACTTCAAAGATCTTGATAAGTTGATTAACAAAGAGTTTGTCAACGGAGTGCCTAAACTAGCTAAGTCTTCAAATCCCAGTGTTTGTGGACCTTGTAAAAAGGGAAAACAAACTCGAGCTTCTCATAAGAAGACTAATATCGTTAGTACTACTAGACCCTTGGAATTAGGTCATGTTGATTTAATGGGTTCGATGAGGACTGAAAGTCTAGGTGGGAAACGATATATTCTAGTTGTAGTGGATGATTTCACTCGTTTTACTTGGGTTGCCTTTTTGAGAGAGAAATCTGAAGCCTTTGATAAATTCAAGGCCATTTGCCTAAAGGTTCAAAATGAGAAAGGAAACTCCATAGGAAAAGTGTTTAGACTTAGGAGTGATCATGGTCGTGAGTTTGAAAACTCCGAGTTTGTTGAATACTGTGATGATCAAGGCATACAACATGAATTCTCTGCTCCTAAAACCCCTCAACAGAATGGAGTTGTTGAAAGAAAAAATAGGGTCATTCAAGAGATGGCTCGTGTCATGCTCTTAGGGAATAGTGTGGCAAAACACTTTTGGGCTGAAGCAGTTAACACTGCTTGTCACACTGTTAATCGTGTCTACTTGAGGCCGGGTACTTCTCAAATTCCCTATGAGTTGTGGAAAAGCAAGAAGCCTAATCTGAAATACTTTCGTGTCTTTGGGAGTAAGTGCTACATCTTGAGGGATAGAGAAAATTTGGAAAAATTTGACTCTCGTAGTGATGATGGGATATTCATAGGCTATTCTTTGAATAGTAGGGCTTATGGAGTCTTTAATCTTATGATGTCTACTGTCATGGAATCAATTAATATGGCAATTGATGATAGCCAAAATTCTCCTCAAGATCAATTTGAGGATGTGGAATGTGATACCCCAATTGTTTCAAGTGTTGAGAATGATTCAATACAACCTCTTGATTCTCAATCCTCTCCAACTAATCCTACTTGGGTTCAAAAGAGACATTAAACCTCTGACATCATTGGAAGTGTTGGTGATGGTGTGAAAACTCGTAGGCAAATTCAGAATGAGGTAAGTCATATTTGCTACACCTCTTCTCTTGAACCTAAGAATGTGAAAGAAGCCCTAACTGATGAAAACTGGATCCTTGCTATGCAAGAAGAGTTGGGTCAATTCACTAAGAATGATGTTTGGGATCTTGTCCCTAGGCCTTTGGATAAAAATGTCATTGGTACCAAGTGGATATTCAAGAACAAATCTGATGAAAGTGGTATCATAATTAGGAATAAGGCTAGGCTAGTGGCTCAAGATTATACCCAAGAGGAGGGTATTGATTTTGATGAAACCTTCGCCCCTATGGCTCGTCTTGAGTCTGTTAGACTTTTACTATCCATTGCATGCTATTTAAAGTTTAAATTATATCAAATGGATGTAAAAAGTGCTTTGCTGAATGGTTTCTTACAGATGGAAGCTTTTGTTGAACAACCCAAAGGGTTTGAGGATCCTCATCATCCTAGATATGTCTATAAGCTGAAAAAGGCTTTGTATGGTCTAAAGTAGGCTTCTAGGGCGTGGTATGAAAGACTTACCACTTATCTAGAGGAGAAGGTCTTTTCTCGAGGGGGAGTTGACCGTACCTTGTTCATTAGGACTGTCATAAATGTTTTTGCTGTAGCCCAGATTTATGTTGATGACATTGTTTTTGGGTCTACTTCTAATGAGTTAGCACTTGCTTTCTAGGTCTTCAAATTCGTCAATTAAATGATGGGCTGTTCATTTATCAATCTAAATATGCTAGAGAGTTGGTTAGGAAGTTTGGTCTTGATAATTCTAAACATGCTCGTACTCCTATGAGCACTACCACTAAGTTAGGAAAAGATATAAGTGGCAATGATGTTGTACAAACTCTATATTGTAGCATGATAGGTAGCTTGTTGTATCTCATGGCAAGTCGTCCTGATATCTCATTCAGTGTAGGTGTTTGTGCTCGTTTTCAGTCTTGTCCCAAAGAGTCTCATCTTTATGCGGTCAAACGCATCATTCGTTATGTCTGTGGGACTTTGTCTTATGGTATTTGGTATTCTTTTGATACTAATCCTAACTTGGCTGCATATTCCAATGCCAACTGGGCTGGAAATGTATATGATCGCAAAAGTACTTCAGGTGGTTGCTTCTATGTTGGAACTTCTCTTGTGTCGTGGCATAGTAAGAATCAAAATTCTATATCCTTGTCGACCGCTGAAGCTGAATACATAGCTGCTGCAAGTTGTTGCACTCAGCTTATTTGGATGAAATAAATGCTTTCTGATTATGGGATTCTTGATTATGCTATTGTCATATACTGTGATAATGAGAGTGCCATCAACATTTCTAAAAATCTCATTCAGCATTCAAGGACCAAACACATAAACATTCGATATCATTTCATTCGTGATCTTGTTGAGGATCGAGTCTTGTCTGTTTTGTATGTTCCTTCTAAGTCTCAACTTGCTGATATTTTCACAAAACCCTTGGATAGTCTTAGGTATGATATCTTAGAAAATCTTTGGGTGTTTGTTCTATTGATTGAGTTTTCACATTTCTCTCGTCCGAAATGACGTTAAAGTATGCTGCGTCCGAAATGACGTTAAACTACCTTGGGTCCGCAAAGACGTTAAACTATCTTTAGTTAGGATCTCTCTTGGTTCTTTCTTCTAGGTATCTTCTTGAGGGAGAGTTTAGTGTAACGATTGCATTTTATTTTGTTTATCATATATATTTATTCAAATCGATTCTTGTGTACATATCATCTTGATGAACGTATGTTGAATGTTTTTTATTTTTGTTAAATCACTACTATATTCATAGAGTTTTCTTATTTTCTTGCTTAACCTGAATTCTTTCAATGATTTCAATTAAATGTTTCCATTTTGTCTTATTTTGTCAAAATCATTGTTGTCATGAGTTGACCAATAATCGCAAGCCTCTTTTAAAGCCTAAACATGTTGTGCCATTTGTGAACCAACCAACCTGGATCGGGAGGCCCTCTCGTTCACTCTTGGGGGGAGTGTTTATCTTGAGTGGATTGTGGATGATGTTTATCTGTCTCGATTTATCCTTCTCTATTATCCACGTTTATCCTTCTCTATTATCCACTCAAGATAGGGTTTTTGAAAAAGGATAAGAGTTTGTAAAAAACTAAGAGTCGCCACCTTATTTTTAGGGAACAAGGAAACCACAAAAAAGAGTTTTATTTTCAATAAAACATTGATCCCATATTTTGGAAAAGCATGGTCTTTCGAATCAAAGTTGGATTCGGGGGCTAGGTTACGAAGTGGGAAGGTTCCAAGGAACTCCTTGTAGGCACCCACCTCGCCCTAATTAAAGGTCTCCTAATTAAGTTTGGGTTTTATCAAAATCTTTTCAAAACAATCTTAGTTATCTAATCAATCACAAAATATGATATATAATATAAAATAATAATATATAGTATGAAAGTATACACAATCCTAATGGTCTTAGGAGACTAGAAGTCAACCTAAGATTGGACTTGCGTCCTATTGACTGCCTACGTAACCTATCAATTGCTTGACAAAGATCAAAGTCCACGTAGTTCGATTACCTTAGGACTCTCCTATTGTAATGAACTATATAGCCAAAAGAACTCTATCTTATCTAGGACTCTAGCTTCGAGAGTTTGGATTTGATCAAAACACTTTACTTTGCATAAGAGATGGAATTTCATTCCATTTTAAACACTTTCAAAATTTTAGAGTTGTTCTCGAAGTAGAATCCTAAACCAAGTAGAACTCTATTACTATAAAAATTCTTACAACAAAGGATAGTCTTAAGTGGGATCAAGTGAGCCTCCTAATCCTAGGGTTTCTAGCTAATCTTAGGTTAGTCTAATACCTAAAATATTAAAATATGCATGCTGGAATTTCTGGAAAATAAATAAAAAAAATATCATCAAAAGTGTAAAAACCTAACCTAACATGATTAAAAAAGAAAAAGAAAAAGAAAAAGAACAGAAAAGAAACTACTAACCTCTGCCTTCAAGCCTTCAAGCTTCAAGCTTCAAGCCTTCTCTTCAAGCTCCAAGCCTTCTCTTCAAGGACTCTAAGGACCTCAAAAACTTTAAAACTTAAGCTAGAGTGCTATGGGGGAAGCTTGTGCAATTGCTCAAGCCTCTACTCTCCAAGCTAGCTCTCTAAAGCTTATTATGTGTGTTGAAACTGATTTCAGGGTCCTCTATTTATAGAGAGGCCTGAGTTTGATCAATAGCTGAGTTTGAATCTCCTAGGAATGATCCAAGGGTTCAAAATCAGTCTTCCAAGGTGTTCATACTCATCCAAAAGCCCCCATGGCCGAACTGGACACATGGCAAGGCTTGGAAGAGTTCTGGCAGGAAAAATACTGTGTTTTTTGCATTTTTTGGCAAAAAAGGTAGATGACCATCCACCCTAGGACGGCTGGCCATCCTTCATGGACGGTTAGCCGTCCCTAGGTGGACGGCCATCGGTCCTCCATTCCACTTTTAGCCTATTTTGACTTTCCTCAGCCTGTTTTGACTCGGCTTCGGCTTTTTTCGGCTTTTCGGGCCCGTTTTAAGTCCAAATTTTGACTATTCAAGTGCCGAAACGATCGTGATTCGATTCTCCATGTTTTAAGAAGTGTTTGAAGTGAAAATACATTGACCAAGGTCAAAGGTTTAGGAAAAATTCAACCGATTAGCTGTTTAGAGCCTGTCGGGCCCAAATTAGGGTTTTGAAATTTGCTAACCAATTGCTTTCGAAATCATTTCTTCTTCTTGAAACAAGTTTTAAAATGTTTTAGGAAAGGTTTTTGAAGCCTTTGAAGGCTTTAGTTTGATAAAAATATCGAATCCCGGTCGCTTCCGGTCGAAACCCTAATCTGGGCTTTGAAAGGGCCTTTCGAGCTTTAAGAGCCAGATGTAAGCCAGAAGGCTCAACAAGCCTTGCCATTGATCAACTTAGTTACCAAATACACTTTAAATATCTATGCCAAAGCCTCGAGGACATTTGAAACAAGATCGACAGTCATTCAGGGCTTTTGTGATTCAAAGGACAAAACTGCCCTTCAGTCACAAAAGACCTTATTTTCTATCAAGCCTGGCTCAGAATGTCATGAAATTTTGCAGGGATGTTCCTATACTCTCTAAAAATCTAATACAAAAAGAACCGACTCAATCTGACCTAAAAACCTACATGTGATAATGGCATCTATCTAACTACCCACAAAGGGGTAAAACTGGAAACTTAGGGTTTTGACACCCTGTTTCACCTCAAATCAAAGGCAACCATTCATAACCATACTCATGGTCAAAAATGGATGTCTACAGAAGCCCCTCGTTGATGTTCATGGCTTCGCCAGTGAATATCAACGAAAACAATGACATCCCATTTTTGACACAACAAAATAGGGATAATTAACCATCAAAATTATTTTGAAAGCTTCGCTTCAAAATCTCTCTTTCTAGAAGTCTCATTTCTAGTCATCTCAAGGATTTTCAATCCTTTTGGAAATTGCATTTCCAAATTATTATAAAAATTTAGGAGTCTTCGACTCATCACTAGAAATTTCATTTCTAGTCAACTTAAGGATTTTCAATCCTTTTGGAAATTGCATTTCCAATTATCATAAATGAGAGTTTTCGACTCATTACTAGAAATTGCATTTCTCGTCAACTTAAGGATTTTCAATCCTTTTGAAAATTGCATTTCCAATTATCATAAAAAATTTGGGAGTCTACAACTCATTACTAGAAATTGCATTTCTAGTCAACTTAAGGATTTTCAATCCTCTTGGAAATTGCATTTCCAATTATCATAAAGAAATTGAGAGTTTTCAACTCATTACTAGAAATTGCATTTCTAGTCAACTTAAGAATTTTCAATCCTTTTGGAAATTGCATTTCCAATTATCATAAAAATTTGAGAGTTTTCAACTCATTACTAGAAATTGCATTCCTAGTCAACTTAAGGATTTTCAATCCTTTTGGAAATTACATTTCCAATTATCATAAAAATTTGAGAGTTTGAACTCATTACTAGAAATTGCATTCCTAATCAACTTAAGGATTTTCAATCCTTTTGGAAATTGCATTTCCAATTATCATAATAATTTGTGAGTTTTCAACTCATTACTAGAAATTGCATTTCTAGTCAACTTAAGGATTTTCAATCCTTTTGGAAATTGCAATTCCAATTATCATAATATCATATCTTAATATCATTCACATACATTTCATCAATACTTCATGGACTTATGGATTTGGGCCTCCAAAATGGGCTTTTCTCATTAGCCACCCTTCATGGGCTTAATTATCTTTACAATCCCCTTCATGGGGTCTCACAAGCTTACTAAATTAAATATATTCATAACCATTTCATGATTACAAACTTGTTTGCACAATCTTTTCACTCATTCAATTCTAAATCTCATGGTTTTCAACCAAAAATTCATCATTCTATGTGAACTTCCTTATTCACAATCACTTAATTCTCACTTTAGTATGCACCAAATCCTCTTGATTCCTCATTCAATCATCAAATATCATTCAATCTCAATCAAATGCACTTTCTTAAATCAAAATTTGAAAGAAAATGAGTCAAAATTGGTCAAAATAGGCCAAAAAAAGTCAAAATTGGGCCTATTGGGCTTAAAAAGTCAAAATTGGTCAAAATTGGACTAACAAATGGATGACCATCCAACCAAGGATGGTCAACCGTCCATGGAGGACGGCCAGCCGTCCCTTGGTGGACGGCCACCCGAGCCCCTCTCTTCCATTTAAGGTGTTTTGACACCCCAATTGCATATTACTTCAAATTTCTCCCAATTTGGCACTTTCTCTCTCTAGAATTTTCCAATTTCTCTCAAGAATTCATCAAATTTGATTTCATTCCATTCAAATTCATCTCCTAAACACTTCAAGTGTTGCTAATCATCTTGATTTGTGAATCAAAAACCTAGGATTTCATCCTTGCATTTCAAATTTGGGGATCTAAAAACCCAAATACACATTCACCTATTTTATTCAAGTTCATCTTCTACCTATACTCATGGAAAATAAATATGAATCAAAGTACCCATATATGAAGATGAAGAGCTACAAAACACATTCTCATGATCCCAACAACTCAAGCTTGCTATTGGAGCCTAATGATCATCTCTCTCACATTCACACCCTACAAGAGGTGAGCTTACTTTCCATGCTCTTTCATTGAATCATTGATGTCTAGATGCTTCAATATTGATCTTTGGATATTGTTTGATGACTTGTATTCATGAAATTTGTATTTGGCAAAGCTTAGGAGCCCCATTTCACTAGCTTTACAAGCTTGAAATATTGCCCACCAAATGTTTGATAAAATTCCCAGGAGATTAGAATTTGATTTTTTGATTTAAATTTCTCATGCCATGATTCAAATATGTTTCAAACATCATTTGGATACCTTCAAAAACTTCATGACAAGTTTTCATAATCATTTTCAAAAATGTGCATACTAGGTGTTTGATAAAATGCCTAACGGTAGGCAATTTTCAATTTTTCAACTCAATTCATCATACCATGCTTTTTCAAATATTTTCAAAATAATCATATCATGATATGTTTTCAAAATACTTTAAGTAATGCACATATCAAAAATTTACATGAATTAAGACTTAGCTTATTATTGCATAAAGTGTCATTTTCATGATTTTTAAATAATTTTATCTCAAAACTTATGCTAAGTATTTATTTCATGATTTTCAAAATTCTATTCTCTTGAGATTGTCATTTCCAATTTAATTTCCATGAAAAGAAGTCATATGACATTTTAAATGAATTATGCTAATTCTTGATGTAAAATTGAAAATACCAAAATTAACTACATTAATTATGGTATATATTTTTGAATAACTCACAATTGACAAATTATTTGAGAAATAAAATTTGAACATTTTTTGAAAATGTGCCATTTTGTGAGTTATTTTGTATTCTTGATTCAAAGAATTAGCATAACTTATCTTTTATCCATTAATCTTTATCTTTACAGCCAGAGTTCGATATCAGGACTCGGTCCTCTTTACAGGGCATCATTGGATGGTGGGCCAAGATGGACACTCTCCAACCGTATGTCCAAGCCACTATCAGAAGACTTGGTTTTGGAGACTTCATAGACTCACTATGGGTTGACAATATGGATAGACAGGCCCTCATGGCCTTATCTGAGCTTTGGTGGGACACCACCAACACTTTCCACTTTGAGTTTGGGGAGATGACTATGACTCCCCTTGATTTCACCATGATTACAGGACTTTATATTGGGGGTCGCCCTTTGGATTTTTATAATGATGCTAGCAAGAATTCGACTTATTTGGATACCTTTCTTGGGGCAGGCGATATTGAGATCGTGAAAAGATCAGTTCGCCGAAACACTCTTCTTACTACATTCAGCAATATGCCTAAAGGAGGAGATCCTGACCATATCGTGCGGGCTTTCCTTCTGTACTTGTTTTACTGCACTCTATTTGCAGGCACTGCTGATTTGGCACTCTAGGCTTCCTTGCCAGTTTGGAGGACATTGATACCATTCCTCAGTATGACTGGGGTGGTGCTGCCTTGGCCACCATGTACAGGACCATGTGCTGTCGGTCTCGAGGGGTATGCACTGACTTTGGAGGCATGGGATTCATTTGGGAGGTATACTCACTTATTTTGAGAAAATATCATAAACTTCCCTTTACTAATTTTCTAACAATGCACATATTCTGCAGGTATAGGCCCATGAGTACCTCAATCTAAATAGCCTAACCTTGATTGCCAATGACTTCTCTTGGCCAACCCTTGCCCGATATGCCCCGGATCGGCGAGTGACTGCTATTGCCCATAGGCATGATTATGCTTACAGTCGTGCCTTTCTTGCAGGGTTGCCGTTCTTGTCCTCAGGTTAAGTGGAATCCTTGGCGCCATTGGAGAGGTACCATGCACGTTCAACTTAACTCTGTGATTGAGATGTCACATAAGAGGATTCTGCTCGAGGGGCCTTCTGGCAGATATTGGTACCTTAGGGAAAGAGTACGTGCCCAGCTTTGTGGGTCTTATTCAGTTGCCCGTGTGCCTCATGCACCTCCTTCTGCTATAAGACATGCTGATAAATTGATAGGCCATGCCTTAGCAGACGCCATGGCTGGTGTATTTGTGGATGCTTTCTATCATCCGCATGAGGATTATCGTACATTTTGTCAGCATGCGTCCACTTGTATCGGGATTTCCACCTGCTGAGGTATCAAACTTTCTCTTGACAGCCTTGCCTCTTTTCTATACATTATTTTTCATATCTCTTTATTCGGCAGGGTCGTCGAACCTGAGGTCATGCTTCCCATCCTACAGCTACTGCAGCTCCTAGTGAGGGTGAGTTTTCATCTTCTGCTCCTTCTTTGCCACCTGTCCCTTGGCAGGTGCAAGTCATTGAGGATGGTAGCTTTGTTCAAAGACCGATCACTCGAGTGCCTTATAATGAATATCCACACATTGATCCTTCTTACACTTCGGTAATTATCATACTTTCACCCTTTGTCATATGCGGCTTTCTCTCTATTTTGAATCATTCGACCTTTCAGGTGCCTGTACCATATATTGAGGAGTGGTTGGCATACAGTGCATCATTGACTAGGGAACTTCAAAGCATGAATTTTGATGCACACAACGCGAATATAGTTGCACAGGTAATTCTCTCTCTACTCTTTCAATCACTAGTGATCTTATCATTCACCAATCTCGCCTAAGCTTTGTTTTCACAGGAGCGCCATGGATCAAGAGAGGATCACGAGGCATCGGGTTCACGGGGAATGAGGAAATCATCCCGGCGGAGATGATTTTGTACTATTAGGCCTATAGGAGGCCTGCTTAGGGTTTTCTAAGTAATTCCTTTTCTATGTATGCACTAAAAACCCTGAGTGGCATGTAATTTTATCCTAATGAGAATACAAATATGTTTCAATTTTTTGGTTCAATTTTAACTCGAAAATGGGTCAAAATTGACGAAAATTGAGCGAAAAGTCAAACCAAATGTCAAAAAATCTCGAAAAAGTCAAAATTAGGCAAAATTTGAGATCAGGGATGGATGACCATCCCTCCATGGATGGTTGGCCGTCCCTAGGGGATGGTTGGCCGTCCTTTGGAGGATGGTCATCGACCCTAGTTCACCATTTTTTTATTATTTTGACACTTTTTAACTTCTTGAATGTTCTAGTTTGCTTCTAGAATGTTCTAGTTCGCTTCTAACTTGATTCTTTTGCCAAAAAGCTATAAAAACACATCTCTAGGCTCATTTTCATTACCCTAAACACAATGGAAGCTCTCCAGTTGATTATCAACCTATTCATAACAAGAATGCGGGCAGAAGATAAGAGGGTGTTCTAACGATTCGGCTTGTCTTCATGGTTCTTTCTCTGTCATGTGAAGCTTGAAGGCAAACTTCTCAACTCTGTGATCCATTTCTGGGACTCTGATCTTCATGTGTTTTGCTTTAATTATGAAGAGGTATGTCCTTTATTTGAAGAGTTTTGTGCCTTGATGAATATTTCTGTTAATGGTCCTTTCATCTTTCCTACCATTCGTCGAGGTTATTTCCAAACCTTTTCTTCTCTTTTTGAACTCTCACCTAGGGAAGCTTCTTCATATATCCATGAAAACTCCATTGATCTTCTCAAACTAGCTTCATTTTTCTTGAGGGAAGGGGGAAAACCACTAGCTCTTCATAGGCCTACCTAGTACGCACTTGCCTTATGCATAGTGGGTTGTTTTCTTGTTTCGAATGAAACCATTTTCATACCCATTGAAACATGTGAACTCATTCTGCCATTGTCAAAGTCTCATAACATCATCCCTCTGGTGCTAGCTGAAACT
>JAESVK010020995.1:0-10622 GCA_017140935.1 Hamamelis virginiana | reverse complement strand
CTCATCAGAGTCACCTCCAGGTGTAGAGGTATGTCCACGGCTGCGATAATTGCACGCCAAATCAATGGGGCCACGAGTAGGCTTCTCGGGCCTGTCAGATGGAGAAGTCTTCACCCCTAACTTCTTACAAAACTCCGTGATCATGGCTCCATACGGCAAGGCCATCTTGACCTCATGAGCTCGAGCCACAACACGAATGGTACCCCAAATGAGCTTCGGAAAGTTGATAACAGCTCCATTCATGAAGGCATAATACAACCGAGCCTTGGAGTGCTCAAAATGGACTCGACTACCACCGGGAAATAAATTCCACCATAAAATGATGTTCAAGGCACGAAATTCTTCCTTGAGGTTGCCTTGAACGAATTTCCCATTTTTTAACCCGACAGATGTACACAAAGAATGGACAAGCAGGTCATCACTCACATTCGAGTCATCGTCAAAAGAAAAAGCTTGAGAATTAGGTGGAGGCATGGGCACATCCAAATAATCAGCTATCATCTGTGGAGTCACAGTGATAGACTTCCCTCTAACCCTAGACACAATCTCACATGATTCGGTGTTCACAGTGTGGACACCCATGTAGAAACTCTTGACAAGTGAGGGTATAAACAACTTAATGGGCTCAAAAAAAGCGACCTAACTTATGAAATTGAATCATTTGAATGAAGAGAGTGTCGGTCATACCCTTGGGAATTACTTGACGTTCACAAATGACAGGACGCCGCTCATAAACTTCCTCCTTAGTGAGCTTGGCATGTGCAAAGGAGGGTTCCTCGTCCAGTGGGTCTTCAACAGTGAGAGGATTGGGAAGGTTCGCTTGCTCTTGAGGAGAGAGAGGAGCATTCTTCCTCTTTTTGGCAGCGGGGGCCTTGCCCTTCCCTTTGGAGGAGGAACCTCCATGTCTAGACCCTTCACCACCAGTCATGGTGAAGATGACCACGCGAACCCATAGAAATCCGAGGCAGAGAAGACAAATGTCAAGCAATGAGGTACTCATAGTGTGAGAAAATGATTGGAATGAGGGAAAAAGACTTTGAACAGAGAATACAGAGGAGAGAGAAGGCTCACAAGACTGAAAAATGCGGGAGAAAGTGAACAGTGCACTTTGAAATTTGCCCTAAATAATGAAATTCCTCGAAGTTGGATCGATCCAAGTGAGGGCTGGATCGATCCACTAAGCCTGAGCACGAAACAAAGGTAAGGGAAACCAACTCTGGATCGATCCAAGGTGGAGCTGGATCGATCCACTAAGCCTGAATGCGAGAAAAATGAGATGAAACACCATGCTGGATCGATCCAAGGTGAAGCTGGATCGATCCAGTTTTCACTTACAGAAAGCATGTTTTGAGAAAAAATGATCCAAATTGATTTAGATCGATCCAGGCAAGAGCTGGATCGATCCAACAGCCTTCAATACATCAGGTAGAAACATGAGATGCCCTCTGGATCGATCCAGACCAGCAGTGGATCGATCCATTAAGTGAAAAATACACATAAATCAGTTTTATCAGCAAAATTACTTGAGGAATGGAGACTTAGATGCAAGAATAATTGTATACCAATGAACAAGAGGCATTTCAAAACAAGATTTGAGCAAGGAACAAAACCTATTGACATAACATTTTGACAAACTACCAAGAAACTGAAAATTTAGGCTACAGACATGAAAAAAATGGATATGATTAGACAATGATCACCATCATCATGCAAAAAGGACATCATCACAAGATTGAATATTGTAATATGAGAATCCAAAGTAGTGAGTGTGTGCAATGGTAAGATCAATTCATAGCCATGTATAAATGAGATGATGTAGACTCAAGATGATTTGAAAAATTATGCAATGATTGTGAATATAGAAGTCAAACCAAGTAGGTGAAGACAACGAACTCCTCATCAAGATATCAAAAAGCTGAACAAGGAATCCCAGAGAATACACATGAAGATCATGAAATAGGATAATCAAGCATTTTAGGGAGAACTTTTGAGCATAATCATGACAGCTTTTCAAGATAGGATTTCTTGACACAGAATTTGAAGAAGGATCAATTCTCCTCTTCAATATATGTTGGTTTCAAGACAATGAATTTGCAAGAAGATCAATTCTCTTCTTCCATTCATGAGTATATTTCCTTTTCATTGGACATATGAGGCAAATTAAACCATGACCCAAATTGATTGGGAATGAAAGTATAGAGAGAGAAATCCCATAACCCAAGATGATGTGGATACTTGAAGAGAAGATAGTTCAGTCTACTTATGGGTCAATCTATATCACAAATACATAGAATAATGATCATCCCATTTGATTCCAAACATCATGAGAATTATAACATAGAATCAACACAATCAAACCAAGAGTGCAGAAGATTTTCAGATTCAATCACATTGAACAATATACAATAAGGAGATGATATAAAATGCACATGATAATACCAAGATAAACTCATATTCAGTGATTATCATGCTTGTATCCTGTACTCCAGTAACTTCAATCAATCATACAAATCCCCAAAGCTGTTCTCAAGTATTCAAATCTAGCATTATCAAGAGGTTTTGTGAGAAGATCAGCAAGTTGATTTGTAGATGATACAAATTGCATAGACAGCACTTTATTTTCAACCAAGTCTCTTATGAAATGATGTCTTATGTCAATATGTTTGGTTCTAGAGTGCTGAACAGGGTTTTTGGAAATATTGATTGCACTCTCATTGTCACAAAATACAACTAAACTTGAATCCTTGACTCCATAGTCACTCAACATTTGTTTCATCCACAACAATTGTGCACAGCATGCACCAGCAGCAATGTATTCAGCTTCAGCTGTTGACAGAGCAATGGAATTTTGTTTCTTACTGTGCCAAGAAACCAAGGAATTTCCAACATAAAAGCAACCTCCAGAGGTGCTTTTCCTATCAGCCACATTTCCAGCCCAGTCGGCATCAGAATATGCAGCAAGATTAAGATTGGTATCCCTAGAGTACCAAAGACCATAACCCTGTGTGCCACTCACATAGCGAATGATTCGCTTGACAGCATGAAGATGAGACTCTTTAGGATTAGACTGGAACCTAGCACAAACTCCAACACTGTATGAAATGTCAGGTCTACTAGCTGTAAGGTAGAGCAAGCTACCTATCATGCTTCGAAATAAGGTTTGACCTACATCCTTTCCACTTTCATCCTTGGAAAGTTTTGTGCTAGTGCTCATTGGTGACCTAGCATGTTTAGCATTTTCAAGTCCAAACTTTTTGACAAGTTCCTTAGCATATTTGGATTGGGAAACAAATATCCCATCATCCATTTGTTTAACTTGCAGCCCTAGGAAGTAAGTTAATTCACCAACCATGCTCATTTCAAACTCTCTCTTCATCTCTTCAGAAAAACTATGAGCAAGTGTATTCAAAGTTGATCCAAAAACAATATCATCAACATACACTTGAGCAACAACAATTGACCCTTGCACAAATTTTATGAACAAAGTTTTATCCACACTTCCTCTAGTGAAACCCCTCTCTAGAAGATATGATGTCAGCCTCTCATACCAAGCTCTTGGAGCTTGTTTGAGACCATACAAGGCTTTCTTCAGCTTGTAGACATGAGTGGGATGATGTGGATGTTCAAACCCTTTAGGTTGTTCCACAAACACATCTTCTTGAAGAAATCCATTCAAGAAGGCACTTTTCACATCCATTTGAAATAGAGTGAAATTGAGATGACATGCAACAGATAACAACAAGCGAACAGACTCAAGTCTAGCAACAGGAGCAAAAGTTTCATCAAAATCTATACCTTCTTCCTGAGTATATCCCTGTGCAACAAGCCTAGCCTTGTTTCTAACAATGACACCAGATTCATCAGTCTTATTTTTAAAAATCCATTTAGTTCCAATGACATTCTTATTTGATGGTCTAGGAACTAAATCCCAAACATCATTCTTGACAAACTGATGAAGCTCTTCTTGCATGGCAAGAACCCATTCCTCATCAAGCAAGGCTTCTTTGACATTTTTGGGTTCAATCTTAGAAGTATAACTCAGAAATGTCATCTCATTCTCAATTTGACTCCTAGTCCTAACTCTAACTTCAGGTTTTCCCACTATATTCTCACTAGAATGATATCTTTTGGACCAAGAGTTTGAAGGAATTGAATCATCAACAGGTGTAGAATTTGTCCCTTGATCATCACTACCTCTTTCACTTTGAACATTAACAACCTCCATATCATATTTTGATGAGCAAGGAGCATTCAATGATTCATCTTCAACATCTACTGATTTGTCAATTTCTTTGCTCACCAAATCATCAATGACCACATTTATCGACTCCATCACAGTAGATGTCCTAAGATTGAACACTCTATAGGCATGACTGTTTGTGGAGTATCCTAGAAGAAAACCATCATCACTCCTAGAGTCAAATTTTCCTAAGGATTCTCTATCCCTAAGAATGTAACATTTACTTCCAAAGACTCTAAAATACTTCAAATTGGGTTTCTTTCCTTTCCATAATTCATATGGAGAGCATTGGGTGTGAGGCCTTACATAAACTCTATTGATGATATGACAAGCAGTATTGACAGCCTCAGCCCAAAAATGTTTGGCTAAAGATTTGCTCAAAAGCATGACACGAGCCATTTCTTGAATGACTCTGTTTTTCCTTTCAACAACACCATTTTGCTGAGGTGTTTTGGGGGCAGAAAATTCATGATTAATGCCCTCACTGTCACAAAATTCACTAAACTCAGAGTTTTCAAACTCCCTTCCATGATCACTTCTTAACCTAATGATTTGATTGATAGTACATCCTTTCTCAATTTGAAGCTGCCTACACAAGGCTTTGAAGTTTTCAAAACAATCAGATTTTTCTCTCAAAAATTTTACCCAAGAGAATCTAGAGAAATCATCAACCATCACAAAAATGTATCTCTTTCCTCCTAAACTTTCAGTTCTCATTGGACCCATGAGATCAACATGAACAAGTTCTAGAGGTCTAGATGTGTTAATGCCACTTGTTTTCTTATGAGACACTCTAATTTGTTTGCCCTTTTGACATGGTTCACATACACTTTCCTCAATTTTGTCAAACTTAGGAACTCCTCTAACAATTTCATTTTTTGACAATTTCGAGAGATCTTTGAAATTTATGTGACCAAGACGTTGATGCCAAAGCTCAACATCATCAACTTTGGCTCTATTACAAACTAGAGACTCATTTGGAACTATTCCATAACAGTTGTCACTTGTTCTTTTTCCTTCAAGAACACACTTCCCATCTTTACCAAAGACACGACATGTAGCCTTAGTGAAGTTCACTGAAAAATTACTGTCACAAAGATGACTAATGCTAATGAGATTAGCTTTAAGACCATCAACAAAAAGAACATCTTCAAGCTTAGGAAAGCCATGAGATTCAACAATCCCTTTACCTTGAATGTCTAATCTATTACCATCACCAAAAGTGACAGTCCCTCCATTACACTCTTCAAGGTGAACAAATAAGGATTTGTCACCTGTCATATGACGAGAGCAACCACTATCAAAATACCACTGTTTACTCTCTTTTGCCCTCAAGGCAGTGTGCACGACATTACATTTAAGACTCTCCTTTCTTACCCAAACTCTATTCCCTGTCTTAACCTCATGCAACTTAGGTAGCTTTCTATTTGATCCCAAATCAACTTTTAACCTAGGAGCACTTCTTGGTCTAGACAACTCAAGATTTTTGTGAAGGAGAAAACAATTTGGTCTAATGTGACCAACTTTTCCACAATGATGACAAGTAGGTGAGAATTGCCTAACTCGACCCCTATTCATCAACTTGAAACAATTTGGTCTTGAATGACCAATGACACCACAGTGATGACAAATCACTTTCTTTTGAGAGACACTCTTCACTTGGGTTTTACCTTTTCTAGGACAATTAGGTCTTATGTGTCCTACAACACCACAAGAGTGACATGTGGGAATCTTCTTGAAGGAATTTGGATTGAAGTGAGTCCTCTTATGACTAGGTTGAGACAAAGTCTCATTTTCAAGAGATGACTTGGAAGAAGGAACAAACTTGGTTCCTGAGGTTGATGGACCACTAGATGGTCCAACATAGCCTAGTCCAGATTTATCACTAAAGGACTTCCCAATGCTAAGAATGTGATCCAATTTTTTACTCCCATTGGACAATTTCAACAATGTTTCATTTGCTAATTCCAATTCCTTTTCAAGATTTCTAACCTTCAAACACAAACAACTATTACTCTCAATTTCTGACTTGAGTCTTGATTCAAGACTCTTTACTTCTTTTTGATACTCACTCACTTTTGACACACAAGATTCATTATCCTGTTTCAAAACAATAAGTCTGTCATTCAAAGCAAATTTTTCAGTTTTCACATCTTGTATGTGAACCACATGATTTTTCAGCTCTTCTTTGAGTATCTCAATTTCACTCTCATCAGACTTGGCTTTCAAGGCCAAAGACACATTTTTCTTTTTCAGTTGATATGCCTCTTCATACAGGTTATCATAGGCCTTTTGAAGCTCAGTTTCATCATCCTCTAGACTTTCAGACTCATCACTAGACACTCCTAGCAATAACTCTAAGTCATCTATATCCTTTTTGTTGGATGACACCTCATGTGTTTCCAAAGACACAACAAAAGCTTTCAACTCATTTTCAGAAGTAACATCAGACAATTGATTATCCAAACACATACAAGCACCAATAAGATCATTAAGAGCAATAGAATTTATATCTTGACAATTAGCAAACTCAACAACTTTCATAGAGAGTTCAAAAGACAAGGATTTCACAATTTTGTCAACAATTTTTGAATCATCCACTTTTTCTCCTAAGTCATTCAAGGAATTTACAATGTCACAGAGTTTTGTGTGGAAATTACAAAAACTTTCATGGTCACTCATCTTGATAACATCAAATTGATTCAATAGACTATTTAGTCTATGATTTTTCTCACATATGCTTCCCTCATAAACAATCACAAGATGATCCCAAGCTTGTTTTGATGTTTCAAAATTTTCAATTAGCTTAAGATCATGATCATTTAGAGCCTCACATATAAATTTGAAACCAATTTTATCCCAATTTTGAGATTCAATTTCATCCCGACTCCAATTTTCAAGAGGTTTCAAGATGAGTTCACCATCAGTGTTTAACATGGGATGTGACCAACCCATTTCCACACTTCTCCACACATTAACATCAATGGATTCTAGAAAAATTTTCATCTTGATTTTCCAGTACATGAACTTAATGTTCTCCAACCTTGGGGGTTTTTGAACACAAGTGGATTCACACATAGGATTTGTGGTCACAACAAAGGCAGTGAAATTACCCTCCTCATTTTCAGACTCATTCTCGTGAGAGGTATTATTCTCCTCATCACTATCACTCAAGGTAGCATTATGAGCTTTGTTTTGATTTCTTCTCTTTTCAGGACATTCTGCAGCCCTATGACCAGGTTTATGACAATTGAAACATTCTTTTCCAGTTTTTGAATTCCTATTGTCAACTTTTGCTGATGATGTCCCTTGACCTCTGTCAAACTTTTTATTTTGATTTGAAAAACCTTGTTTAGCTTTGAGATATTTTTTGTATTGTTTGACAAACAGTGCAAGTTCATCATCATTCACATCAAGACCATTTTCAATTGATTTAATCTCTTCCTTCATTGAAGATAGAGCAATACCTTTGTTTTTAGTTTTTGAATCTTTTAGATTCATTTCAAATGTTTGAATGGATCCAACCAATTCATCCACTCGAATTGAACCTATGTCTTTGCTCTCTTCAATAGCAGTGATTTTGGGTTGGAACCGATCAGGAAGAGATCTCAAAATCTTTTTGACAACTTGAAAATCAGGAATTCTTTCACCAAGATTAAAAGAGGAGTTAACAATGTCACTCAACTTAGCATAAAACTCTGAAAATGTCTCATTTTCTTCCATGCAAATTCTTTCAAATTGAGAAGTGAGCATTTGAAGTTTTGAGTTCTTGACAAGGGTGGTACCTTCATGAGTTATTTTCAAAATATCCCATGCTTCCTTGGATGTTTCACACATCATGATTCTACGATATTCGCTAGCAGTCAAGGCATTGCAAATAGCATTCAGACCTCTACTATTCCAACTAGCTTTTTCTAATTCTTCCTTTTCCCATAAATCAGCGGGTTTAGGTATAGTGTCCTCACCAACTTTCATAGTGGGAGGGGTCCAACCTCTCTCAACAGTAACCCATACCCTTTCATCTAGAGATTTCAAAAATATCCTCATTCTAGCCTTCCAATAGGCATAATTTGATCCATCGAACTTTGGTGGACGTGTGACAGAATTTCCTTCCTCCATGGGAGAGGGAAATTATGATCTAGAGACCTTATCACCTAGGTGTAAGCCTATCACAGTGAATTAGGCTCTGATACCAATTGAAAAACCTAATCCCTACTAGATCACACGAATTTCAACACTTGTAAATTCAAGTAACAAGTATGAAATAAATCAGCCACACTCAAGAAACATATATATCAAAGAACACAGAATGAATTAACTATCAAGAGGGATCCATGAACACAAGAATCATTCCATCCTTCTTGATAGTTTGAAATCACATCAACAAATAATGATTGAACACACAATATACGTGGAAACCCTTTCGGGAGAAAACCACGGGAGAACAAGAGCAATCCACTATGAAAGAAGAGTTACAGAGATTATACCATACACTCTATCTCACCAACCCATGGCCTAGTGTACTGAGATCTCCTCAACTCAGTCCATCGAGTCCTCCTTCTTCAAAGCTTGCTCATCAACTACACAAGTAGTCTCACTCTTGATGTCTTCATCCAAGAGCCATGAGAATGATCCTATCTCCACAGATGATTCTCACTCCATGTATGTAAATGTGGTTTCCAAGGTTTCTAATCCATTCTAAGAAAGTTCATCATCAAATGATCAATATTCAAGCTCATACTCAATTTAGAAATGAAGAACAACAGCCATCAAGTGAAGGAATAAAATAGGTCTAGGAATGGAAATGATTTCTGGCGGCTGAGGTCACTGAATCTCGAGTGACCTATTCCTTTTATAGTAACAACAGTAACCAATCAGAAAACAGGGTTAAAATTGGGTAAAATTAGGGTTTGCACGAACTTGGATCGATCCAGGCAAGGCTTGGATCGATCCAACTTGAATTGGACCAAAAACTACCACTCTGTAAGAAGTTTAACTCGAAACTGGATCGATCCAGCCAAGGCTTGGATCGATCCAACTTGGCCAATTTAAGTTCTTTCAAATATGCATTGTGAAGGTGCAAACAGTGGATCGATCCAGGTCAACCTTGGATCGATCCAAGCATTCCTAACTTCCTAATTTACACAGATGCAAAACATGGGATCGATCCAGATCAACCTTGGATCGATCCAGGTATTCATAAACCCTGATTTTTACAAGTTTGAACATGCATATGATGGAATCTAACCTCCTAGGTTCAAACCTTAGGTCACTAGGTCACTTACCATCCTAATCCATGAAGATATAGAATCATTTTGCCACGGCTTCACTTGAGATCATCAGTACACATCTATAAATGTACAAACCCAAACCAAGTTTTGAAACGAAACTAGCCAACACACAAACACTAAACCTAACAAACCCTAACTTTTAGTTTGATTATACTTCATGTGTAATAGATATTTGAAACGTTCAAATGATTAATATGAAGTAAGACTGAAAGGTAAATATTAAGAATATTTGCATGAATCTCATATCACTATAAGACCTTAAAAATGTCAAACGATAGAGTTTAAAGATTATTTGATAATATGAGATATTTCAAATAAAACTTTAAAAGGTCAGTTTTCTTAAATAAAGAGTTATTAGAAAACATGATTTCCACATTAGTTGAAAAACTATACCTTTATAAAACATAAAGGAAATTTTATGTAATTAAAGGGTTTAATACATAAAGTACATTGTTTTTAAAAGGACTAGTGGGAGCAGTAAAGTCATCAATTATTTTCTTTATAAGCACATACTTTAAATACTAAAGTATTATTAAGAATTCCATAATCGTTATAGGAATTCAAATCTCTTCAAAAATGGTTTTTGAAAGGATTATTATGTGAGCAGAATATTTGAGAAATATCAGACTCATATAATTATAACGTATGTACTCACATCAATATCACAAAAATGCTGCAAACAGTTGTTAGCAGATATTGATGATAGATTCAGAATAGTGATTCAGAATAGAAACAAGTATGTTCTTAAAAGGAGTTTAAGAATGAGATACTTGCATATAAAGAAATTATTTGGTTAGCCATTTACAAATTGCCTAAAAGAATGTCTAGTATACATTGTTTTCTTTTGAAAGCATAGGTCTCATTTACTAGGTCATCAGAGTTGGCAGCGAATTTTAGTTTTAATACTATTATTGAAAATAATAAAATGCAAAAAGGGTTTTGCATAAATCTACTTTGCCTTAACACCTGTGTGTGTTAAAAGCCTTGTCTTACGAAGACTAGTATACGATACTATGGTGATTGGCTTTAGTGCAAGTGGGAGATTGTTAGAAGTATGCCCTAAAACCAATCCTAAAGGGTATATTAAGTTT
>JAESVK010020969.1:0-23044 GCA_017140935.1 Hamamelis virginiana | reverse complement strand
ATTGGAATCGTTCCAATTGAACCTTAAAATAGAAAGTTTCTATTTTTAGGAGACATAGAGATGTCCCTGTCCACTGCTAGGTTAGGGTGAACCCAAAGGGTCACACACAATAGAGTGTAAGTAAGTTTCTTAAACTTGCGGGAGGGGAATCCTATCTTTGAAATATGTTTGATTTTAATTATTAAAAGTTAATTAATTAAAAGTCAAACATAACCAAGAATAGGATTACTCTATACAAGGATGTTTGGTCATGCTAGCACTAGTAACCAAACACTCCTTAAAGAGTAGATAGTTTATAAATATGAGGAGAGGCAACCCTAAAAATCAAGTCATCACATTCTAGGGTTCCCATACCCTCCTAGCCGAATTCTCTCTCCTCTCCCTCTCCATGCTAGTTTGTTCACAAGGTGTTGTGGAATACTAGAAGGTTCAAGGAATCTTACTCTCGTGTGGATACACTTTGGAGGTTTCATCTCTTTGAAACTTGGAGGAAAGCTACATCGAAAAGCACAATCAAGTAGGTTTATTTATGTTGTTAAATATTCATTCTTGTTTGTTTGTTTTAAATACATAACCCCATGCTCGAAAAGATTCTTGAAGGTTTGTGAATATGGATTGTTTTTATAAAAGAAAAATTTTTGTTTTTCCTCTTCCGCTGCGAATCCATGTTTTCATCACAAAACCTTTCAGGACGGTCACCGTAGTGACTTTCCCAATTTTTCCCAAATTTCAAGGGATTTCATATTTTGGCCATATTTTGGTCAATTCTCATCCAAATTCGATGATTCAGGTATCAAAAAGACCGTGTTTTGATCCTTCACATTTTTAAAAGGGTTTTAGGTAAAAATTACTTGACTATGGTCAAGGGTTTTGGTAAAAAGTATGCCAATTGACCTGGTTGTGCCAAAATTGGTCATATGACCATTCCTTGATTTCTAAAATTGATCAATTTGGCTTGGACCACATCTAAAAAAATGGTTTTATTATGAAATTGATACTTGACAACACATTTTGAAAATATTTGATTTTGGTGACAACAACCAATTCACGGTCAATTTGAACAAACCCTAATTTGGTTCATTCTCGCCCGTGGGATCGATTTTGGGCAAATATATTCCAACCATTCAAAAGTTCAATTGGCACTCCAAATTCACTCTCCACATCCATATAAACTTAATGAAATAGTTCGTTTCGAATTCGGAGGTCATTCGGAAATTATACGAGAAAAATGACGAAAATGCCCCTCAAGTCGCAAAAACCCTAATTACCTATCGAGTTCTTATCGGAATGCCATGAAATTTACAGGGATGTTCTAAAACACCTTAAAAATCAAATGCAAATCAAATGGATCGATTCCAATCCAAATGCAAACATGAAATAATGAATACTCCCTCTTCTCCGAAAAGGGTAATTTGGGTAATTTGGTCTTTACAAGCCCAATTCTCCACCAAATGATCAACTATTCAAGTTGATCATTTGCATAAACATATGATAAGATAAATTGGTAAAAATGGGGTGTCTACACCTTTTCGCCAGTAGTTATGCTAAAATCCATTAGGATCTTGCTAGCTATAGCAGCACACTATGACTATGAGATATGTCAAATGGATGTAAAGACTGCCTTCCTTAATGGAAACATTGAGGAAGATCTTTATATGGAACAGCCTAAGGGCTTTATATACAGTGGTGAGGATCACAGGGTGTGCAAACTACAACGGTCCATTTATGGACTAAAACAAGCTTATCGAAGCTGGAACATCCGATTCAATGAAGCGGTCAAATCGTTTGGCTTTATTCAGAATATGGATGAAACATGTGTGTACAAAAAGGTTAGTGGGAGTGCAGTCACTTTTCTAATCCTATATATGGACGATATCCTTATCATTAGGAATGATACATGAATGATCTCTTCTGTTAAGCTTTGGCTTTCTAATAACTTCTCCATGAAGGATTTGGGAGAAACAACCTACATACTGGGTATAAAGATCTATAGAGATAGATCTAAGATGTTGCTTGGTCTCTCACAATCCATGTACATAGATAAAATACTGAAGAGGTTCAGTATAGAGAATTCTAAAAGGCGTTTGCTTACCTTTATACATGGAATTCATCTCTCCAAGGATATGTCTCCCAAGACAGATAAGGAGAGAGAGCATATGAGTAAGATCCCTTATGCATCAGCTGTGGGGAGTCTTATGTATGCTATGCTATGTACTAAACCTGAGATCAGTCATGCTGTAAGCGTTGTCGGCAGATATAAGTCTAACCCTGGTGAGCTGCACTAGCAGGAAGTCAAGAGTGTCCTTAAGTACTTTAGAAGAACTAAGGATTTGATTCTCGTTTATGGAGGAGATGAGCTTAAAGTTGATGGTTTCACTGACTCGGATTTTCAATCAGACATTGATGATAGAAAATCCACATTAGGATATTTGTTCACCTTAAATGGTGGAGTGTTTAGTTGGAAGAGCTGTAAGCAACCTATTACAGCGGATTCCACTACAGAAGCTGAGTATGTAGCCTCCTCTGAAGCTGCCAATGAAGCAATGGGGCCATAGCTTAGGCCAAGGAACCAAGGTCTAATCAGAAATCTAAGCACATAGAACGGCGTTTCCACATGATTCGAGAAATCATTAAAAGATGAGATATCATTATGCAGAGAGTATCATCTGAGGATAATACCGCAGATGCACTTACCAAGGCTCTTACCCTGAAGACCTTGGAGCAGCATCTTGAGAAGATGGGTATGAGATACGTCACTAATTGGATTTAGTGCAAGTGGGAGATTGTCAGAAGTATGCCCTAAACCAATTGTTAGGTTGTATTTAGGGAACTAATTTTTCATTTATATTCACGTATGAAACATTATTCATTTATGAAATGACTTTTATTATCAAGTAAACTTGTGTTATTATTAATTGTTCATGATAATGTCCTTGAATAGTATGATAGAGAATATATCAAGTGTTGAGATAAAGAGACATACAATTCTCAAGTACATTTATTCTAGATTAGTTCCTAATCATATGTTTATTTATTTGGGCAATAATAAACCGTTAAGATTAGCTCAGGTTATACTGTCTCCTATGGAGAATGGTGAGTCTCAAGCCATCTGTGTAGAGACACTATAGTAAACCTGTGAGTGCTTGTTAGAGAACAAGTACACTGAACGTAACCAATATGAGTACAGCTTATGGAAATGTATTTGAATATCAAAAAGCTGCTCATGTGTATAGTCATATTTGTAATCCCCATACCTGAGACACCACTGGTTATTTTATGTATGAATTACTAGAGTTCGATACTATCTTGTACACCCTTAAACGAGATGGGGTAATCGATACTCATTGGCTCTAGTAAGTTATACATGAAGATAGGTGAGTGTGCAACAGGGATCACCACCCTTAATATCAAAGGGAGAATGTCACAGTTCATTGACAAATAATAACTCCATGAAGTCTTTGGCCAAAGTAGAAGGTAATCGAGAAAAGTGTTTTCAAAGGTTAACCTAATTGAGTTTTATTTTGGTGAATAGCTTACACAAGATTAAGTTAGGGTTTGACATGAATCCATACCCAATTAACTTAATCGTGACATTGTTTGGTGAAGGATTATCTATTACACGAAGGGTTCATTTATACAGGTATATTCACTCACACCTAGGGCTTGTCATGACACATTGCTAGACGTCACTCATGACTAGTGAAAGCCTAATGATAAGTGTTATCATTGAGGGCAAAATTAAAATAGTTCCAATCGAACCAAAAATAGAAAGTTTCTGTTTTAGGAAACATTGAGATGTTCCCTGTCAATACTAGGTTGGGGTGAACCCAATAAGTCACACACATAAGCGCACAAGTGATCTTCTTGAATTTGTGGAAGGGGAATATTCTAGTTTATATACATATATGATTGAGTCTTGTTATTAAAGGTTAATAAGAAAGAGGTCAATGATATACATGACTAGGATATTACTATTCTATATGATGTTTGGTCAAGCTAGCACTTGTAACCAAACATCATTAAAAGAGAAGAGATAAATAAGAGGCAACAAGCACTAGGGCCGACCACTACATGGTGCCCTCTCCTCTAGCTGTCTCTCTCTCTATCTTCCCTCTCTAGCTTGTCATCTTTTTCAAGGGTTGAGTGGATACAAGAGATTCAAGAAGTCTTAGGCTCGTATGGACTATTGTTGGAGGCTTCCATACTTTTGGAGCTCGAAGTTATGCGAGGACAACCATCAAAGGAACCAAGTAAGCTTTTAATTAATCATTTATTAATTGTTTTGATTCGTTTGCATAGTTTGAGTTCATCATTGGGATGTTAATCATGGAAAATTTTAAAAACCTTTATTCCGCTGCATTTCCATGGTTAACCCTTTCAAAGAGGTGGATTGAAAACACTACCAATGTGAACAAAAGAAGAAGAAAAACTGCTACTCCTCAAGAACAAAAAGAAGAGCCTCAAGACCCCTATGGGCGTCTTTTGCACCGTTTTGATACATTCTCTGTGGGAGTTCATCAACACTTTGACTCTCTTGTGTTAGTAATATGCCCTAATAGCCAATCTCACTGGTGTAATTTAGGACATAAAGTTGATTCATGTATTATTATTATTCATTAATAAAATGGGCTTTTGATTATCATGTATTCTTCTGTTATTATATTCATGATAAGTCCTTAGAATGAATGTCAATATAAGATCTCAAGAGTTGAGATTAGGAGACTTATATTGTTAAAGATTTCTTTCTTAGATATTCTTAGTCATAGGATTATTTATTGGGCATTAATAATCCGGATAGACTAGCACAGGTTATGTCTGCTCAATATGGAGAATGACTAGTCTCAAGTCATTTGTGTAATGACACTAGGACAAACCTGTGGGTGCTTGTTTGAGAACAAGTACACTGAATATGATCATTGATTGAGTTTGTTGAATGGAGTTTTACTTACATGTCAAACAACAACTCAGGGTTACAATGATGCAAGTAATCCTTAGACCTGAGGCACCATAGATGTCCTGTGTTAGGGATATTAGGGTTTGATAGTACAATGTACATATCCTAACCATGGAATTTGTATATGTGCTCATTAGCCCTAGTATACCTGTCATGGGGACATATGAGTGTACAACAAGGAATCTATCACTCTCAGTAAAGAGAGGGAATGCCTCGTATTATTCTCAAAGATATAATTCATATAAGTCTTTGGCCAAAGCAGTTGGGAATAAGAAAACTGTTTCTTGAGTATCCCAAGGTTGAACTTATATTTTGAGAATCACATACAAAATGTTAAATTAGGGTTTGACATATTATCCAATACCCAAGTAATTTAACTAAGGCATTGTTTGATGGAAGGATCGAATTGTATCTTAAATTCTAACTGAAGGGTTTACTGTGTTATGATTAACCTTCACACAACCTAGGGTGTGTCTTGACATATTGCTAGATGTCACTCAGGACTAGTAGAGGCCAAAGAGAAATTGATTTCTCAAAAAGGAAATTAGAAGAGTTCTAATTTGAACCTTAAATAAAAGTAGTTTTATTTGAAGAGTTCAAATATCTCCAAGCATAATAAATATTGAGGGAGTCCTCAGGTCATCTCCACAGGGAGTGGAACTGGTCTAAATAATCCTTAGGTGTTGCTAACCAAAGAATGTACAAGAAAGTGTAAAATCATGGGGGGGTTGATTGTTGAAGAGTGATTGTAGAGAAATAACTAAATTAAGCTAACAATAATAAAATGTAAAGGGTTGGATTCTTGGGTTTCATTCCATCCACAACTTAGGAACATGTATTTCTCACAATGATTTCTCATCTAGGATCCATTGAAGAATGGTCTTTGATGGAGGATTTAACTTTAAATGCATTTTGGAAGGAAAACTCATCTAGGATCCATTGAAGAATGGTCTTTGATGGAGGATTTAGCAATAAAAGTATAATGGTGTTAAATGGAAATAATTATTCTCTTGAACATTTCATCAAACACTTGGAGTGCATATAAATTCAAGCACAATGTGTACCAAGTATCACTTGTTAACACATTGTCAAGAAGATGCCAAACCAAGAGGATTCAAATATGAAAACATTTATAACCATTCAAACACAAAACACAAGGAAAATGGGGTTGAATAATAGAAAATACTCTTTGAGGCATTTTAGCAAACACTTAGAGTGCATATGGTTCAAGCACCATTTGTACCAAGCCAAAGCTTGTCTACAAATGGTCAAGAGATACAAAACCAAGTGGGTTCATAAAATAAAGAGCATTTAGCATCATTCAACAAACATTCAAAGCATAGAAATGGAGAAAAATCATATTACCATAGTTGTGAGATGAAAATCCACCATTGAATCCAACCTTGAGAACCTAGAAAGCCATAAATGCAAGGAAAGTAATGTAATTGCAAGAACTAACTAAAATAAATGCAAGAAACTTGAAATGAAAGCTATGTATATTACTTGAGAATGAAAATACAAAGTTTAAGTTCTACATCTAAAGATTACAAATGAAATGAACCAAGGAAAAAGCTAAACTAACACTAAACTAAGCTAATCCTAAGCTAAACCTAAGAGAGAAACTAAGTTGAACCTAAACTAAGAGAAGGCTTTTTGGGAGAGCTGCAAAATGATGCTTAAATACCCATTCTAGGGTTACAAGACATGAGGGATAAAAGCCCTAAAAAGCCCTTGCAAAAAGAAACAATTTACAAAACAAAATCAAAATTCGCGGAATCTATTACCGGTAATGAAAATCCATTACCGGTAATGAAAATCCATTACCGGTAATAAACTGCACTGCCTTTCAATCTTCCATCTATTACCGGTAATGAAATTTCCATTACCGGTAATAGTTTCTTCAACAGCAAAACTCTCACTTCCAAGCCAAAATAATGCTCCGACTTCAAATGCTCATAACTCTCTCGTCCGGAGTCGGATTTGGACGTTCTTTATATCCACGCGAAGCTTGAGAAGTCTTCTTTCCAACCATGGTGGTCTCATTGTCTAATTCAATCTAGAGAAAAGCAGTTTTTTAGAATACTCCGATTGGTCGCTTTTGCACTTCTTGACTTCATTTGCCCATATCTCCCAAACCACTTAACATTTAGCTTTGAAATTTGATATGTGGCATCAAGACACACTCAAAAGTATGTCCTATAAGTCCCATGACCTTTGAAGACTTCCAAGGCTTGACTCGAAGCTCTCACTTTGCATGCAAAAAGCATCCATTTTATTGCATTTTTCCTACAAGGCACAAAAACACAAGAAAACATGAAAAGCATCTATTTATAAATAAAAATGGCTCAAGTATGCACAAAATGATGGGAATAATGCAATACAAATATGCAATTATATGGTGCAATCAATGTATTAATTATATAGCTTATACAATCATCATGTGATCTTGGTTTACATTCCATGGAGAAAAATTTTTATTCCGCTAGTTTCCATGGGATTCTTTCATCTTGAGCGGCGAGTAATCAATTAATTTCGTGAAATTAAAGAGAGGCTCAACATGGAGGAATATGTGGAGGAAGCTCCAGTTGATGATGCGTCAGTGGACCCTTCTCTCGATCCTCATCTTGACCCCAACCTTGATCCAGCATTTGATCCCAACAACTATGTTTAGTTGTTCCTGTCTCTTCTTGGTTAAATGCTCTAAACAATGTTATTCTGGTTAATTTTTGATTAAGTTTTAATCTTTTGGATATTATCTTATGAATACTTGTTAAACCCTTAGCTTTTTCATTATGTTGGATAACCTTTGATAAGTTTTTGGTTTAAACATTTTGGGATTTGATTTTGTGATTTAACCTCTTACTTATGATAATTAGTTATTGATTATTGGAAATGATTATCATATTCCTCTTCTTTCATCTTTTGGATTGTGCTTTATTTGTTAATGTAACAATACATCTTGCTTTATATCTTTGATGGATACCTTGTCACTTGATCATTTGCCTAAATCAATTTTATTCTTATTAGCAAATGATTGAAACCTTTTGTATCCTACATTGATATTTTGGAAAGATGGCATTATGATTATCCCTAAAAACCTTGTAATGATATGTTATAAACTTCTTGGTTTATTAAATTGCTTGGATGAAGTGCTATAACTTGTCTAGCTTAGCCATTTAAAAAAAAAAAAATGATATCCTCATTTGTAAATCCTGTTAAAATAAGTTAAACCTATTTGGAATTTTTTTGGTTTGACTTACTCTTGGATATCATGATTATACCTTTTGATCTTTGGATAGCTTTACTAAAATTAGTATCTTATAAACTGTTTTAGGGTTATAAAATGTTTGGGAATGATTACTGTAAGTTCGTAATCACATTTTTCTGCCCTCTTGACATTTTTGTATTTTAAACATTGATTTATGCTACTTAAATATCACTTTTTGGGATAATCTTGTGTAATGATTTGTCTATGGTACCTTACAAGATACCTTTGTGATATAAACTGTCTCTTATCCTCATTATTGAATCTTGTTCATCTACCTTCTTTGAACTCAAGTTTTGCTTGTTATTGGAAATTTTGATATTCTAAGCTTGTGGTACAATTTTTTTTTACTTTGAACTCTTGCTTTCAAAGTTCCTTAACTTTTATTTAAAACCTTCCTTGGCATAATTTTTACCATTCTCTTACCAGTTCACAAGCTTTAGGTACTTGCCCTAATTTGAGGGGGAGCTCATGCTCTTATTTTTGTGTACCTTCTCAATTAGTTTGTTTTGCCTCAAAACAAAGGATGATTGTTTTCAAAATGCACTTTTTAAAGGGGGGATTTTTGCCTATTTTCTCTAAAATCTTTTGGCACCTTTTTGTTAATGCCAAAGGGAGTGATATATGCATAATGTTTCCTTTAAGTAATATATATATGCCTAGTATTAATAAACTATGCACAATAAAATGAATATGACTCACTTATGGATTTGTTACCCAATATATGCAAATGGTTAAATGATTTTAGTATCCTTACATATGCATATTGTTAGGGGGAGCTACAAATCCCTAGCTAGTATATTCATTCTCATATGCAAAGTTTACTCAATGTTTGTCATCAACAAAAAGGGGGAGGTTGTTGGCCCTATGGCTTCAATTCATATTTGTTTAATAATTTTGATGATAACAAGCATTGTATTGTATGTGTGCATATAAATACTTTAATTGAACATTATGATATATGTCAAACTTTATTGGATAGTTTAATTGGCTAATCTATGTTGAATAATTATTTATCCTATGTTTCTTGTATATTCTTCATATTATATTCATGCTTATAAGAAACAGAACTTAAGCCTTCAATGAAGATCTTTAATCATTGCTTGAAGCTCTCTTAAAGAAGATGCACTCCAAAGTATACCTTATGTGCTCTAAGGACCTTGAAGAAAGCTATTCAAAGTGAAGTTTTGCTCAAGCCAAAGATGAAGCAAATCTCAAGTCTATCAAGCCTAGCACAAGATTTGAAGAACCTTCATGAAGACTTTATTTTATCTTATGTAAGCCTTTTAGGAATACGTGTGTAAATCTCTCAATTAGAGTTAAACTACATTGGCTTAAAAGACCTTAACCTCTTAGACCTTGTTTTACTTCGAAAAATCATTTTGATTGGTCAAAAATGTTTTTAAATATAAGTGGGCTATTTTAAATTCAAAATGCAGCTTAAAGTTCATGAAAATCAACTTATGGCCTAGCCCAGTCGACTAACTCTCTATGAATAGTCGACTAACCTCATGGCAGTAAGCATGTTTTCATGAACACCTAAGCTAGTCGACTAACCCCTGGTCTTTAGTTGACTAATCGTGCCCAGATTTCAAATGTTTTGATTTTTACTTCTCTAGTCGACTAATCTCTTTGACCTAGTTGACTAATCGACTCCGAACTCATTTCATAGTGTATTTAAAATATTCTAGTCGACTAACCCTTTAGTCCTAGTCGACTAAGTATGCTCTGCAACAAATGGTATGAAATGATAGGAATGATGGTAGTGGAACACAAAAGAAAATGGAAAACACAAAGATACATGGAAAAAGAGAACAACAAATATCAACAAGGATTACAAAGCTTAAGCAAGGCATTCTTTTGGTTCAAAATGTATAATGAATAATTCGTGCAGTGTATTGTAGTAAAAATCACATACGCAAAAGCATATGCTCAAAACAAGGAATAAATAAGAGATTTATAGATTCATATAGGCATACACATATTGAAACAAGTTCAAAAACATAAAGTGACTAGGGGAATGACTGAAAAATTAAAAAAAAAATAAATAAATAAATAACAAAAACTGCATAAATGTGAACAAAACTACCCTTTTACAAGTGTGAACAACAAGTGTAAACCTCCCCCTCCAACTTGAAATGTGCATTGTCCTCAATGCATACAAAGAGAAGCATTAAAGACATAATGAAAAGGAGAAAGAATGAAAACACCTGTATGTGTTTGTCAAGATTTCCTCAATAACCTGTGAAAAGGTTAGTATGCTCACAATAACAAGTAAATAAAATTAAGAAAAAAAAAAAGAAATGAAAAATGACTAAATAAGAAAGATAAAATCTACTATGTACAACCTACTATAACATATCCTGTCCACCAGGATCAAAAACTGTTCGGATATGCTCCCTCTTTTCCAAACACTTCTCAATTGAGTTCCCAAGAGTAGAGAACTCATTTAAGAAGTTGGGAACAACTCCTTCCACCTTGTTCTTATGTATGCCCTTTCTACTTCTTTGAAAAACTTCATTTTTGCTTGATGGAGCAAATTTTAAAATATAGGGCATTGAGAATAATTCAAGTTTAGGTGGTTTGGATTTTAAGGGTAAAAACTCCTCTTCAAGAGAGGAAGGGGTTGACTCCTCAAACCTAGGTAATGCCCACTCTTTTGTTTCCAACTCTGTACTCACCTCCAATGTAGCGGAATCAACCTTTGGACTTTGAGGCACATCACCATCACTAGGATCCACATTTAACTCATTATGAGAGTTGTTCAAAACATATTTTTCAAAATTTTCACTCCTAAGTGTGGGGATTGCCTTAACATCCTCTACATGATCATCAATGTCATTAAAAACTTCCTCACTTTGTTGACCATGAAAAATTGTTTCGGGTTGTGAAGGAAAGTTATCCTCTTTTTGAAGCACAACCAATAAATTAGTCAACTCGGTAAGTTCATTTCTAATTTCATCAATAGCTTGGGCATTTGAAATTTCTAAATTTGTTTGACTCTGCATTTTACTTTGCATTTCATTTTGCAAGAATTGTTGCAAAGCATCCTCCAAGCTCACTTGAGGTGGTTGGCAAAATGGTTGGTCCATTGGATAGGGTGGTGGGGCATAACCTTGGTTTGGGTTTAAGTCAAACCCTTGATATCCTTAACCGTCAAAATAAGAGGATTGACCATCATACTCATAATTTGGTTGGTCAAGAGAGGAATAGTAACTCTGTGGCTCTTGAGGATTAACCTCGTAACCATTGTTCCAAACAAACTTTGGGTTACTATGTTGATTAAGAGCATTAGAGTGCTCAAGGTAGACTTTTCTATACATGGGGAGATTAGGACAACCATTAGTGGAATGCCCATATGTCTCACAAATGGCACAAGCCTCCTCAACTTTGGGAAACAACCCTGACATTCTCAATTTTTAGGTTAAACGATCTTTCAATGTCATTATTTGTGGAGGGTTGTTATGTCCCAATGCACTAGAGAAATGTGCATTCATGTCCTCTCTTTCCCCCAAATATGAGTATTGGTCATAACCTCCTTGCATTGAGGTTGGGTCTTGGATAAACTTTTTTTTTTTTTTTTTTAGAGAAAAATTAAAAACAACTACAACTACTATTTACACAATTATATACAAAAAGAATGAGAAGAACTTACCGGACTTGTAATGCAATTACAAGTTACCACTAGCTCTTCTTGGATCAATTTAGAACGCTCGCCACTCCCCGGCAACGGCGCCAAAAATGCTTGTCAATTCGGTGGTTGTGCTCAATATATTCCCAAGCGTAGGAATTCAAACATCGCCAAGCATAATAAATACTGAGGGAGTCCTCAGGTCATCTCCACAGGGAGTGGAATTGGTCTAAATGATCCTTAGGTTTTGCTAACCAATGAATGTAAAATAAAGTGTAAAATCATGGGGGTTTTGATTGTTGATGAGGGAGTTGTAGAGAATTAACTAAATTAAAGCAATAAAAGTAAATGGTAGGATTCTAGGATTTCCACTCATCCACAACCAAGCAACAAGCGTCTCTCATAATTCTCATCTTGGATCCATTGAAGAATGGTCTTTGATGGAGGATTTAACTTTAAAAGCATTCACAACAAAGAAAGATAGGAGAATGATAGTAAATGCTCACTTAGACATTTTATCAAACACTTAGAGTGCATAAAGGTTCAAGCACAATGTGTACCAAGAATCACTTGTTCACACATTGTCAAGAAGATGCCAAACCAAGTATTTAGAAGAGATAGTGAGTATTTATCATCATTCAACTTCCATTAAAGCACAAAAAGATGAGAGAGTGTTGTTACCTTTGTTGGTGATGGGTTTCCACCTTCAAACCCTACCTTGGAGGCTTAGAACTCCATTAAAGCTAGAAAACAAGGAGTAAATGCAAGAACAACAACAATAAATGCAAGAACTATTGATTACCAATTGAAATTGTAGCCTTACAACACAAATACAAAAGTAAAACAAACTAAATCAAACTTACAAACAAGAAATGTAACAAGAACTAGCTAAAAATTACATTACTCCTAAAACTAAGAGAGTAAACTAAGCTAAACTAACTAAAAACCCTAGAAAACTAAGAGAGTCCCCTAAAACTAAGTGGGAGTCTTCATTCCAGCTGTAAAATGAGTTTAAATACCCCCTCCCTTAGGGTTACAAGAATGGGAGATGAAAAGACCAAAGTGCCCTTGCTTAAAAACTCAAAATACACAAAACTGCTACAAAATCGGGGCTCAGTACCGGTACTCAAATTTCAGTACCGGTACTCAACCTCTGCTGCCAAAATATGCAACTTCAGTACCGGTACTCAAATTTCAGTACCGGTACTCGAATGCAGAAATTGCCTAAAAAGTTGTCCCGACTTCAAATGCTCATATCTTCTTCGTCCGGAGTCGGATTTAGACGTTCTTTATATGCACGCGAAGCTTGAGAAGTCTACTTTCCAACCATGGTGGTCTCATTGTATGATTCAATCTTTGAAGACTTCCAAGGTCCCACTTTGCGTGCCAAAAAGCATCCATTTAAGCGCATTCAACCTACAAAGGCTCAAAAACAACAAAAGAGTCAAACGCACCTATTTACAAGATAAATGGCTCAAGTATGTACAAAATGATGGGAATAATGCAATAAAAGTATGCAATATTATGGTGCAATCAGAAACCAATCCAACACATAGAAAATTTGTATTTTTTGAACAATCCGACAACCATTTAGTTTACGATCAATATACCAGACATACTCAACAATCAATATTTGTTACAATCACCATAAAATCTGTATAATATGATATTCATTATCGATAATCGTTGCCTTATGCTCCATTTTTTTAAAATATATTCTCTCCAAAATGCTTCCAAACTTGATTCTTTCTATTGTTCTTTCTCCATTACACTCTCTAAAATCCTTGAAATATCCAAAGGACCTCAAAAACTTTAACATCTCTCTCTCGCACCCTTTCAACGAAGAAACACCTACACGAATTGAAAACATTGAACATAAGATAAACTACATATAAAAACTATTACTAAACTACTTGAAAAACCTAATCCCTACTAGATCACAAGAATTTCACCACTTTTAAATTCAAGCAACAAGTATGAGATAAATCAGCCACACTCAAGAAACATGGTTTGAGTTGAATGTAAATATCAAGTAACATGTAGATCAAAGAACACAGAATGAATCAACTATCAAGAGGGATCCATGAACACAAGAATCATTCCATCCTTCTTGATAGCTTGAAATCACATCAACAAATAATGAACGAACACACGATATACGTGGAAACCCTTTCGGGAGAAAACCACGGGAGAACAAGAGCAATCCACTATGAAAGAAGAGTTACAGAGATTATACCATACACTCTATCTCACCAAACCATGGCCTAGTGTACTGAGATCTCCTCAACTCAGTCCATCGAGTCCTCCTTCTTCAAAGCTTGCTCATCAACTACACAAGTAGTCACACTCTTGATGTCTTTATCCAAGAGCCATGAGAATGATCCTATCTCCACAGATGATTCTCACAATAAGTGTGTAAATGTGGTTTCCAAGGTTTCTAATCCATTCTAAGAAAAGCCCATGATCAAATGATGAATATTCAAGCTCAATCTCAATTTAGAAAGTAAGAACAACAGCCCACAAGTGAAGAACCAAGATAGGTCTAGGAATGGAAATGTTTTCTGGCGGCTGAGGTCACTAGAATCTCGAGTGACCTATTCCTTTTATAGTGACATCAGTAACCAATGAGAAAACAGGGTAAAAATTAGGCAAAATTAGGGTTTACACGAACTTGGATCGATCCAGGCAAGACTTGGATTGATCCAAATTGAATTGGCCAAAAAACAGCATTCTGTAAAAGGGTTTAACACGAAACTGGATCGATCCAGCCAAGGCTTGGATCGATCCAGCTTGGCCAATTTACAATTTTCCAAATATGAATGTGAAGATGCAAACATGGGATCGATCCAGGTCAACCTTGGATCGATCCAGGTATTCCAAAACTCCCAATTTTCAAAGGTGTAAACATGGGATCGATCCAGGCCAACCTTGGATCGATCCAAGTATTCATAAACCCTGATTTTTACAAGATTAAACATGAATATAATGGAATCTAACCTCCTAGGTTCAATCCTTAGGTCACTAGGTCACTTACCATCCTAATCCATGAAGATATAGAATCATTCTGGCACAACTTCACTTGTGATCATCAGTACACATCTATAAATGTACAATCCCAAACCAAGTTTTGAAACGAAACAAGCCAACACACAAACACTAAACCTAACACTACTTAAAGCATCAAAATGGATTACATAATCAAATTTGGAAGAGCATGATTGCAGGGAAATCACACCCCCAACTTGGACTTTGCTAGTCCCTATCAAACAATTCCTAAGAGCATCATCCCCATAGCATATAAATCTCAAGTAATTTTAACTAGTGCCTGCATCAAATCAGTTTGAATTCATCAAATATGCTTTAATTTCAAATACTTGAATCAAAACAGTCCTTATGAGTGCATATAAATGTGAACCATGGAGAACAGTATACCTGGCATTTCAAAAGGTTCCATAGCCAATCCAAATTAAGTTTTAACTCAAAAGCTCATTTGGATAACACTGTTAAACAAATACTCACAGAAATGGCTTGATCTCCCAATCAATTCCTCAAAAAGCATGTAAGTCCAACCTTACTTGCTAGCTTAATAATGAACATAAGAGTGAGGTTAATTGAAATATGCATAAGTTATCGAATTCGCCAAATCAAAAAAGAATAATAACTATGCTCAAAATGGAACAACATGCAAACTGAGAAATCGAAGTGGTCTTTACCGCTTGTAATGTACTTCAGGGTGAAAAACAAAACAGGAAACACCAAAAAGAGAATGGTTTTCAAAATATGGCTAAAGTGATACACCCAAACCATTCTCAAACAAATCCTAACTATGAAATTAACTAGTAAATACTAACAAACTAACCAAAGTAACTTAACCACAAAAGCGTTCAATTTAACTAAGTTGAAATTTTGAGGATGCGAGTCTCTTGAAATTAGGGTTACTTAGAAATACCCAAATAGAATTAATTGATCAATTAACCCTAATTAATCTATGTGTTCATTTATTAACACTATGCAGCGGAAAAAGTAAATAAAAAATATGAACACATAGATTTAACGAGGAAAACCCTAACAGGGTAAAAAATCTCGGGAAGAATTGAAGCACTATGAAAAAGACAACTTACAAGACTCTGACACTACTAACCAACACTTGATTCAAGAAGCCAAGTAGTTCACGCCATCTTTAAGCTTCTTCTCGAACGAGTTCACGAACGAGCACAATCTTCACCTCGTATCGAGCTCCATGATACGTCTTCGTAACGCACAATGTATCAATAGTACGTCACACCGTAACTGACGACAACCACCGGAAATCCACCGGCAAAACCCAACCACCTTGGAAATCCATCAAGGCTAACAACGGCGAGATTCGATACTTTGAATCCCTCTAAACACAACTGTGTGTGGTTTAAAAACTCTCAAGATCGATGATCAAGAAGAGAATAAGAACATACAACTAGAAGATAAGCATTATAAAAGTATTGCATGCTATAAAGGCTAGGGTTTCTAGGTTAAATATGAATCAATATTTTCCTCACATGTAAACAAGGTTAAATCAACCTATTTATAAGCCTAGAAAAGATACCTAGTCCTGTAGAAGTTGGTATAGGTCAAAACACATCAAAATTTGCAAAAATTAGAAGATTTTCCGAACTTAAACGAGTTGGATCAATCCTACATTTTTACCTAGATCGATCCACCCCTTATTGTATGCAGTATTGATCCTGCAAAAAAGGTTGTGTAGACATCCATTTTTGACCATGGTAAAGGTCATGAATGGTTGCCTATGATTTGAAGTGGAATAGGGTGTCGAAACGCTAAGTCGGTCATAGTACATTTTTGTGTAGTTAGTTAAAGATCATTATCGCATGTAGGTTTTTAGGTCAGATTGAGTTGGTTCTTTTTGTATTTAGTTTTTAGAGAGTCTAGGAATGTTCCTGTTAAATTTATAGCATTCTGAGCCAGGCTTGATAGGAAATAAAGCATTTTGTGACTTGAAATGCAGTATTGTCCTTTGGATCACAAAAGCTCTGAATGACTGCTAATCTTGTTCCGAATGGTCTCGAGGCTTTAGCATGTATATTTAGGGTGTATTTAGTAGCTAAGTTAATCAATGGCAAGGTCCATTGAGCCTTTGGGCTCATGTTTGGTTCTTAAGGCCCAAAAGACCCTTTTAAGCTCGGATTAGGGTTTCAACCGAGGATGACCAGAATTCGATCTTTTTATCAAAACAAAGCCTTCAAAATCACTAAAAATCTTTCTTAAATGTTTCTTAACACTTGTTTCAAGAAGTGGAAATGATCTTGAGAGCGATTGGTTAGTGGATTTCAAAACCTTAAATGGGCTTGACATGCCCAAAACAGCTAATCGGTCGGCTTTTTCCTAAAAAATTTGACTAAGGTCAATGCATTTTCACTTCAAACACTTCTTAAAAAAAGGAGAATCAAATCATGGTTGTTGTGGTTCTTGAATCGTTGAATTTGGACTAGAAACGGGCACGAAAAGCCGATAAAAGCCGAAACCGGGTCGAAATGGGCTGAGATAGGCTCATATTGGGCAAATTTGCACTGGGGGCTCGATGACCGTCCCCCTAGGGATGGCCAAACATCCATGGTGGATGGACAATCGTCCTAGGGTGGATGGTCACCCGAGCCATTGGTCTATTTTGCCTGATTTTCGAGATTTGAGAGTTTTTAGCATTTGGGACTCTCTCACAACCGAGTTGGGTCAGTTTGAAGCACTATGAACGACTTTGGAGGCTTTGGAAGACTCATTTAAGACCCTTGGATCACTCCCTAGGGTTTTAATGAGAGCCATTGATCAAAATAGAGGCCTTTCATATATATACACCACTTATAAATCAGTTGAAGGAGGATGAACTTTGAGGAGAGAGACTCTGGTACTTGAACCAGCCCCCTAGAACCCTAGCTAGAATTTTGGAGACCATTGGAGCTTGGATAAGAAGGCTAGGAGCAAAGAAGAAGAAGGCAAAGAGGTAAACTTAATACACCATTATGTTTATTTTGATGAGTTGCATAACATAGTTAAAATATGCATATTTCTTCTTCTTCTTCTTCTTCTTCTTCTTCTTCTCTTTCATTCTTCTTCTATGTCTATACTCTGCTAGGAATGGATGTCTAGTTTGAGTATTCATAGGTTAGGAGTAAAGGGTTAATTGTTTATTGCATGTAGGTTTCAATTTGTTAGTATGTAAATTTATGCATTTGTGAGTTTTGTATGGTTAACTTTATAAAGTGTGAGTTTGTTTATATGTTTTGAGCATGCTAGTTATTATGAGTTAATAGAAATATGTTTAGGATTATTTTTATGTTTAGAATGCATATTAGGAGTTAGAATAATGTATAATATTTTCTGTTTTGGGTTAGTAATGCATGATAGTAGGGAAAATTGAGTCTTTTGCATATATAGGATGAATGTCTATTGTTTTAGTATTTTAGGATAGTTTTGTGTTTAGGTTTGTTTATACCATTATTCTTAATCTTGTTTTGCTTGGAGTATCATATGAATCGTGATCGAGGGAGCGAGCTAAGGTGAGTCCCTTCCCTTGTGTTAAACTTGGATGTTCTAAGCATAATACATGATTAGTTTTACGTATATTATTTTAGGACGCATTCTAAGACATTCTCTTCTTTTTATTTGTTATTTTCAAGGGTTTTAAATCGCTTTTTAAGTAACTTTAGATTCTGCCCAGAATTTTAAAGTGGCTTTAAAGTGAGTTAAAAGCCATTTTTTAGGGTCAAATTTAACTTAGGAACATATCTAAGTTCACATAGAAAGTCTAGTTTGCATTTAGGATATCTTCATGCATTTTATTAATTGTTTTGCTGCATTTTTTATGCATTTTTCATAATTTCCAGCATGTTTTCTTTTAGTGTTTGAAGTGTTTAGATTAACTTAGTATTAGTTAAAGACCCTAGGATTAGGGGAGTCACTTGACTCCACTTAGGATTATCCTTTGTTGTAAGAATTACAATAGGGATAGAATTCTACTTAATATAGGAGTCTATTTCGAGAAGAGTTCTAAAAGAAAGTGTTTTCCAATGAAATTGAATTTTCAAAAGTATTTGAATTGGAATGAAATTTCATCTCTTGAGAAAAAGTGTTTTAATCAAATTCTAACTCTCGAAGATAGAGTGCTAGATGAGGTAGAATCCTTTTAGCTATGTAGTTCATTACAATAGGACGAGTCCAAGGTGTTCGAACTACGACGGACTTTGATCTCTATCAGGACACTGGTAAAGTATGTAGGCAGCCAATAGGGCACAAGTCCAATCTTAGGTTGACTGTATGTCTCCTAATGCCTTTAGGGTTTTGTTTGCTTCTTCTTATTATCTAGTATTATTATTTATGTAATATTATTCTTATTTTTGTGGTTGATTAGATAATTAGAAATGTCATGATAAGATTTTGATAAAGCCCAAAATTAATTAGGAGACCTTTAATTAGGGTGAGATAGGTGCCTACAGAATGCGTTTTGGAACCTTCCTATCTCATATCCTAGCCCCCGAATCCAAATTTTGGTTCAAAGACTTGTCTTTCCTTAAAATATGGAGTCAATGTTTTATTGAAAATAAAACTCTTTTTATGGTTTCCTTATTCCTTAAAAATAAGGTGGCGACTCCCAGTTTTTCTCAAACTCTTATCCTTTTTTCAAAAACCAATCTTGAGTGGATAATAGAGAAGGATAAATGAGTAGATAAAAAAGAAGGATAAATAGAGAAGGATGATAAAGTTATCTGCAATCCATGATGATAAGTGAAACGCCTCCAAATCTGTGGTGGCTGGTTCACATGCTAAATCGATCCACTTTGACAATAATAAAAAATTAATTAATTTAAAATATTTTTTGACCAAATTCCAAAAGTGGATCATCCCTAGGTAAATTAGGTATTCTAAACCACCTAAAGACATATAAAAACCTAGGTTCTAAGTCAACTTACCATCCTCACAAAGACTTGAAAGGATTGTCAATGAATTAATGAGCTTTAACCTCGATCTTCAAGTAATCTTCAAGTAAACTTGATCCTGACGCTCTTCAATGATAGATGGCTTGTGAAACAACCAAGCGACCTAAACCAATACAACTCAACTTGTGTTTTGGAAACCGAAATTGGCCAACACATGAATAAAAAACCTAACATAAACAACTAAGAAAAACATCACACAAAAATCAAAATGAGTTTATAAATCCCAAGTTATCAAGTTCTATTTAGATGCATCCTTGTCTCCCTCTACTTCTTTAAAATATCCTCCAGAATGTCATCTCCCATACCTGCAAAATCATCTCTATGTTGTTCAGCTCCTTCATCTCTTTTTGCTTGATTTTCCCTAATTGGGACCTCTCATGTAGATTTTCAAACTCTGTCTAATATGCTTCAGGAACTAGAGGTGGAGGAGCTACTCCAAGCATCTGCGACATCGACTTACTGCACACTTGCTGGTTCATTTGAATTTCCCACTGCATCTATTGTAGTCGCAGAACTCTACCAATATCAGCATGGATAATCCTCAACATCTCATGTATGGTCGGCATAGGTTCTTCACTTTGAGGTTCAGCACTAAAAGATGCTCTTCGACTCTTCATTATTCTCATTGTCTATGTAGATCTGGTAGCTTATGCTCGAGCTCGGGGCCCCATTGATAAAACTGCAGTTGTAATGCCTCCCTCACCAAAGGTGTACATCTCAGCTGAAGTGACTCACTAATCTAAACATATCCGAGTGATCATTTGAGGGTATGACAAGTCGATTGGGCCGATCAGTGACGTAAAGCACTAAGTCCTCAAAAATCCACACAACATCGATAACAACCTCTCCCATAAACTTAATAAGAAGATCCACTTCTTGTTGCTTTTATGCACTTTCTGATCCCTTTGCATACAGATTGGTGTGAATAAGCTTGTTCATTACAGCATATTCTGGTAACATGTTGCCAATTGGGAAGGTTTAGCCATCATCCTTAGGAGGATTTGGGTCAATGCAGATCAACTTCATACTTTCAGCCTGCCCATGCTTTCAAAATCAATGTGTGGGTACTTAACCTCTCCTTCAATTGGTCTTCCTATTCCCAGGTAATCTGTTATGCCATCTGGAGTGATCCCTAAAGTCTTCTTAGCACTCATCTTTGCCCGAACTGTCTCTGATTCAGCATCTTTCACTGTATTTGTATAAAAATGACGAATTAAGCCTGGCTTGTGAAAACCCAAGTCTTTATTTTCATTTTTAAGTATTTTAATTTGTATTTTGAAAAAAAAAATTATAAAACAATATGGAAATGCCACCCATGTCTCTAGAATATAAAACCACCAAACCCTCCCTTTTTCTTTTCATTTTCAGGTAAGCAAGCAAGGGAAAGAGAGAAGGCCACGTGGGAGAGGGTGAGAAGGGGTCTCCGAAAGTCGCCGTCGCCGGTGGAGGTAGGTTTCTTTCCATACTTCTCACTTGCCCTTTTATCTTTCTCTTTCTTTTTCCTTTTTGGGTATAAACCCAATTTGTGGGTATTTGGGTAGAAATGATTAAATTTTGGGAGAACGGTGCTTGGGTTTGGTTTAGAGTTTGGTTTTGGATAATGTGGAATATTTCTAAGGTATTTGTTGAGGGATTTGGAGTATATTTTGGTAATGAAGGTTTATTTGGGTTTATGTGAGTTTTATGCCCAAAACTTTGTGAATCTCACGATCGTACCGTTAGATGTTTGAAATTTTGTTATATTTCGAGTTGTTTAGGTTTGCTAGTTGTAGATCTAAAGTTATATGGTTGGATTTTTGGATTTGGGGAAGAGTTGTAGAGTTTTGGTGGAAATGTGTTGTTTCTGCTCATTACTTGGCATTCTTGGGTGATATGGTACCCTCTATCGATAGGGGGTCACCTCTGCCTACAAGGTTTTTCGGCTGGTTTCCCGACTATCTATAGACTTTTCTATCGATAGACTATTGATAGAAAGTCTATCGATAAACCCCTTTTTTTTCTTTTTTTCTTAGTTGCTTCTTCATTCTTTTTCTTTATGACTTTTCTAAGGCTTTTGAGGATAAAACAAGAGGGTTTTAGGAAGCCCAACCTTGGGTGTTATGACCCGTTTTAGTTCAATTAGAAAGAAGAGGTTTGATGTACTTCATTTATAATTTTTTTCCTAGATCAGGAAAGTTCGTTGGAGGACCTTTACGCCACTTAGCTCTTTGTACTTGCATTTTAGGCTTGGGAGGAGGCTTAACCTTGAGGTAGGAATAATCATATTCTTACTAATGTTGATAATGATATTTTGGGGCCAATCCCCATATCATGAACTTAGAGATTTCTGTTGATAAACCCTTGATGCATATATCATGTTATTTTTACGATTTCTATGTGGTTTGATACAAGAGTGCCGGCATGCTTATCATATTGTTTTCTAAACCCTTGATGGGAAACCTTTTATGCTAAAATGATAATATGCTATTTGCCTTATGTCATGATGATTGTTATTCCATGAAATATCGATGGATATGTTATGATTGGAATGGATATTATTGGAATATGCGGTGAACGAAAAAGAGTTGAGACTACTCCTTTTTAGGTACTAGTTGAGACTACTTCCATACCAAACGTATTGAAAAGTGTATTGACTGACTCATGAGATCAAATGTTGTTGTGAACCAGCCAACCTAGATATCCCGAGGGATCGGGAGGCCTCTCGTTCACTTTGAGGGTTTTCTTGAGTGGATTGTGGATGATGTTTATCCGTCTCGATTTATCCTTCTCTGTTATCCTTCTCTATTATCTACGTTTATCCTTCTCTATTATCCACTCAAGATTGGGTTTTTGAAAAAGGGTTGAGAGTTTATAAAAAACTAGGAGTCGCCACCTTATTTTTAGGGAACAAGGAGACCACAAAAAGAGTTTTATTTTTAATAAAACAATGACCCCATATTATGAAAAAGCATGGTCTTCGAATCAAAGTTGGATTCGGGGGCTAGGTTACGAAGTGGGAAGGTTCCAAGGAACTCCTTGTAGGCACCCACTTCGCCCTAATTAAAGGTCTCCTAATTAAGTTTGGGCTTTATCAAAATCTTTTCACAACAATGCTATTTATCTAATCAACCACAAAATATGAATAATAATATATAATAATAATAATATATAGTACAAAAGTATTGATTGCTCGCAATCATATACTCCAATTTCATAGTCGTAAGACCCAA
>JAESVK010020911.1:0-11790 GCA_017140935.1 Hamamelis virginiana | reverse complement strand
TAAGTTAAGAGATACATTGAGGTGAGGAGAGATAAAGTAAAGATATGCATAAAGACGTGTGTCTTGTGAGGTCGTGGACCATTTGCATGGAGAGTTCTTCATCTATTTATAGACTTGAAGAATAACTGCCCTCCATCCGTATCCAATGAATGGTTTACAAGTGTCGTAAGCTTCTGAAATTTGTTTGGAACATTTGTGCTTTACTAAATGAGAGAAAACTGCTTCAACCGTCTTCAATCCAATTACTGAACGACATCTGCCCAATTAACTGCTAATCCATTTGAATAAATCAATATTCTCATCTTGAATTTTCAAATTGATAACTGCTGTTTAAGTTATAAAAGAAACACACCACTAATCTGGCGGTTACAAGCAGTTATTTCAGCATTGTAATCCGATGTGCTCCACTTCATTATATGCTATTTTCTTATTGGTCCAAGGAATTAAAAACTTCCTTCTTTAAAAATATCCAACACGTGTCTACATTCTATTGGGTGGTTATTTTAATAGTAAATACTAAGATAGATTGCACCTAAATTCGGTTTCGGATTTGGGGATTGAAAATCATAATAAACTAATTATTGAAGAGGTAGAGGCAGTTTGAAATAGTGGGTGTTCACTCTAGGTATCAAGTATTAGACTCGAAAAGAAGACTTAATCGATAAGATTTCCCAAATAAAGATATATAGCCAATAATGAATGTTCAGGAAATAAAAATTTAATGTCATTGGGCATTGACTGTGATTCCAGCGGCAAAGAAAAATTATTAAAGTTAGTCCACCCTAAAATGTCTCAAGCTAGATTCATGGGGTCGCTAGCTGCATGTTCTGGTGTAATTAAATGTACATTTCTTGTACAGTTATTCAACCTGTAATTATAGCAACTGAAAAGGTTGATTGGACCCAGAAAAAAAAGCTAAGCACATTTGTTTAATATTCCTTTAAAAATATCTGTACAATAATAGTTAAGTATGTTTCTGTGCACATGTACATTTCCTGTACTGTTATATAACCTCTTTTGCATGTATGACTAAGATAATCATTATAGCAAGTTAAAAGGTAGCTTGCCCCCAGAAGAAAGGCATTGTATTTGCTTAATATTCCTTAATTAAAAAATGTTTGTCTACTATAGTTAAGTCTAGCTTCTTTTATCCACCTGGGCAACAGCCCTTAAAAATAAAGAACAGTAAGAAGAAACAGTTGAGTAATTTTCTTATAGAATTGATTATGTCTCTCGCTAGTCGTCTATTACAGTTTAATGCTAAACAATTTCCTTATAAAGACAAGTTCTTGAAGAGCGGACGCTGTAATATTTCACATTAGAAAGTTTTTGAGTTACCAGATGAAGAGGGTAAAAACCGATCTGACCCTTGGACAAACGATTCAAGACTTGTATGTTCCCGATCAGTAATTGTTACCCGATCAAATCACTGTCTTAGTCACCCGATCTGAATAAATTTACTAAAATATCTCGATTTGACTCAAAACCGCCAAGCTTATGACGGTTCAGTATTGGGTGGATAGATATTTTCAAGCATTTAATTGCATTTAATTGATCTGACGTTTTTTGAAGATTTGTCCACATGAAAACATCCAGATTTTTTATCCTTCTGGAATGATATGATAGAGGCGGCCAATCACAAAGGAATGAGCATATATAAAGGACAGACCTCCACTGAATGGAGGTAAGTAACATAAATCCCAAAAACAAGAGTTATATTCTGATTGTGTTTTTACCAAATCATACACTAATTTTATCATCGGAGCTTTTTCAGGCATAACACCAAACCGGTGCAAGTCATCTGAGATCTTCCTAAGGGAAATCCCAGATTCTATCTTTCATTTACTGATTTTTGTCATCATCAGTTTGGCGCCCACCGTGGAGCCCGAAATTTTAATCTTTTCGGTGCCTTTCTTTACACAGAATTCTCTTTGACGATATGGTCATGATCCAGCCTGAAGTACAGGCCGATGACAACATCGGCTCAGTACATCCAGATAACCAACCGGTGCCAGGACCGCAACTGGAGAGAACCTCCGAACCATCACGATGAGCTTCTCATGATGAATCTCCCCCTGTGTCAGAGCGGCCATCTTTGCAAAATGAGTGGCCAACTCCTCCAGACGAAGCCCCGGTCGATCCCCAAACCTGCCAAGAAATCGGGTCAACCTCTAATGATCAATATCGACATCAACTTAACCACATGCAAAAGCAAATGGAAAGCATGACTTTGCTTATCCAGACTCTAACACACCAACAAGATTTAATCATTTCCCACAATCCATCCCCACAACATCTAGTTCCAATATCAACCCATCCCGATCTAATTGGTGAGTGACCGGTGAAGGCCACCATCCCATTACGACGTGTCGTGGAAGAAAGCCGACGTACTCCAGTTCGGCTTCATTGTTTCAACGAGGAGGAGGGGAGTAGTTCGGAGGTTGGTTCCAAAAGAAGAACGGTAAATCCTGACAGACGGCGCCCAGAGCATGATCGTGCTGCAGCGCGATCTCATAGACCGGAGCCGACCCGATGTACATCCATTCATAAAGAAAAAGAGCCAGCGCAAGGTAATAAACCCGAAGGAGCGGCAATCGACAATTTTTCTCCTTTTGTGGTCACGATCCTGCAAGAGGCATTACCAGATAAGTTTAAACTACCAACTATTGATTCTTACGATGGAACCAATGATGCCCGAGAGCATGTGCTCACCTTTAAAGACCACATGTATCTGAAAGGTGTGTCAGACCCCATTATGTGCCGCGCCTTCCCTATGACCCTCAAAGGACCAGCATGAACTTGGTTCCAAAGATTACCACCGCACTCTATTAGTTCGTTTCAACAACTCAGCTCGGCCCTTGTAGCAAACTTTGTAAGCAGTCATTGGCCTAAAAAGCCCGCAACGTATCTCTTGAGTATTGATCAGGAGAAAGATGAAAGCTTAAAATCTTATTTACAACGTTTTAGTTCAGCCTTGCTTGAGGTCGATGTACTTAATGAGGGCGTAGCTATGGCAGCAATGATGAAGGGACTCAGGACGAGAAGCTTTAGAGTCTCGTTCGTTAAAAGGGAACCAAAAACCCTTACCGAGCTGCTAGAAAGGGCAAGAAAGTACATCGGGGTAGATGATCTAATTGACTCTGATAAAAAGAAACAAGAGCCAGTTCAGAAACGAAAAGAGCGTGAACCGGATGAGAAGAAGCAACCGGATAAAAAACAAAAAACTGATGCCCATGAGGTAAACCGATCTCCAACAAGACGATTCACATCCTTTACGCCACTACGTCAACCTATCCATGCAATTATAAGCGAGGCTGAAACTCAGCCTTTTGTAAAATGGCCACAGCGGATGCGATCGGATCCAAAGAGGAGGGACAAAAATAAATATTGCGCATTTCATCGGGATCATGGACATGTCACCGAAGATTGTTTTGACCTAAAAAATGAGGTAGAGCGTCTCATCAAACGCAGGTATTTGAAAGAATTTATCGATCCGTCGAAAGATGATATCCATTCTCAAGTGCGTCCTGATCCCGACTCAAAGCAGCCAAATCAGCAGCAAAGAATAGCGGGAGTAATTGATACCATTCATGGAGGTTTTACATACGCCGGAGAAAGCAGCTCATCCAGAAAAGCATATGCAAGGTCGGCTCAAACTTCCCCGCCGGACCAAGTAATGAGCATTGACCGACCTATCTCCAAGCGTTACGGTCTTTTGTCTTTCTCTCAAGACGATCTGAAGGGAGTTCACTTACCTCATGATGACCCATTAGTAATTAAAGCAATCATTGCAAATTATTCGGTAAGTAAAATTTGGTAGATACTGGCAGTTCGGCTGACATTCTATTTGTAACAGCTTATGAACGAATGGGAAGGAATGTTGAAAATCTCTCCCCAATCAACACTCCACTTATTGGGTTCAATGGATCGTCCTTACAGCCACTTGGTTGGGCAAACTTACCGATCACAATTGGAGATTCACCGACTCAAGCTACTCGAGACGCAACTTTTATGATCATAGACTGTCCGTCTGCGTATAATGCTATCATCGGGAGACCCAGCCTCAATGACTTTGGAGCAGCAACGTCGACACTCCATCTTTGTATGAAATTTCCCACGTCTCATGGAACAGGAGAGGCTAAAGGAGATCAAGCAATCGCCCGATCTTGCTTCAACATCGCCGTTTCTTACAACGAGGGATCAGCTGGAGAAAAAGCAATGCATATCCCGCCGATGAATCTAAACGTTCCCTCAAAGCCTTTAAATCAAAATAAAGCAGAAAAACTGCGTACCGATCTTCCATAGCAATTACAGGATACTGGAATCGATGATCTTCGGGATGAGCAAAATCCAAAATCAACTCCTCTGGAGGGCCTAACAGAAATTCAGGTTCATCCTACCGATCCCAACAAAACTGTCAACATAGGATCTGACCTTCCTGATTCGATTAAAGCCAGCCTATATTATAAGGGCCAACTATGATATCTTTGCATGGGGTCATGATGATATGCCAGGAATCGATCCAACCATTGCGATGCATAAATTACACGTTGATCCATCTTTCAAACCGATCCGGCAGAAGAAGCGTGTCACTTCACAAGAAAAATCCCGAGCAATTCAAGAGGACGTTCATAAACTTCTTAAGGCTGGTTTCATTCGAGAAGTCTTTTATCCAGATTGGCTCTCCAATTGCGTGGTGGTCAAAAAGAAAACCGGTAAATGGAGAGTATGCATTGACTTCTCCAATCTAAATAAAGCTTGTCCGAAAGACAGTTTTTCTCTTCCTCGAATAGATCAGCTGGTCGATGCAACAGCGGGCCATGAGCTCCTAAGCTTTATGGATGCATACTCAGGCTACAACCAGATCGAGATGGATCCTACCGATCAAGAAAAACCGGCATTCATAACCGCCATCGGTATGTTTTGTTATCTTCGAATGCCTTTTGGGTTAATAAATACGGGATCTACATATCAACGAACCGTCACAAGGATGTTCGAGGGCTTATTAGGGTCAACTATGGAGGTCTACATTGATGATATGCTTGTCAAAACTCTAAAGGCACCCGATCATATTTCTCATCTGGATCAAGCTTTCAAAATTATGCGACGCTTCGGGATGAGACTTAATCCTACCAAATGTTCGTTCGGCGTCTCGTCGGGCAAATTCTTGGGCTTTTTAGTGACTAAAAAAGGAATAGAAGCGAATCCCGATCAGATTCAGGCTCTACTCAACATGAAATCCCCGACTACAATCAAAGAAATTCAACAATTAACAGGACGGATGGCTGCTTTAAACAAGTTCATTTCTAAATCCTCCGAAAAAGGATTTCATTTTTTCAAAGTTCTCAAAGGGAAAAAGATATATCAATGGACTGCCGAAGCTGATGAAGCATTTCAACAATTAAAGCAGTATCTTGGGTCCCCACCTCTCCTCTCAAAGCCATTGCTAGGCGAAACTTTATTTCTTTACCTCGGTGTTTCATCATCAGCCATCAGCTCGGTGCTCATTCGAGAAGATAAAGGAGTACAACGACCGATCTATTACATCAGTAAAACTTTGATTGGTGCTGAAGATCGGTATCCTTTACTTGAAAAATTGGCGTTTGCTGTTGTTACTTCGGCACGAAAGTTGCGACAATATTTTCAAGCTCATCCAATCGTTGTATTGACTAACCAACCTCTGAGGCATATACTTCACCGACCTGATACCTCTAGAAGAATGATCCGATGGGCGGTGGAATTGGGAGAGTTCGATATTGAATATCGTCCTCGCCTCGCTATTAAAGGCCAAGTATTGGTTGATTTTATAGCCGAGTTCACACCCGACCTTCAACCTGAACAAAGCTATGCCCCGACCAAATCAACAGCATCAACGAACAAAGGTGACGACAACAACATCTACCCTCAAAATTGGCATTTATTTGTTGATGGTTCTTCAAGGGGTCCGGGGCAGGAATTGTATTGATCTCCCCTGATGGAGAAAATGTGGAACTAGCTTTACGGCTTAATTTCAAAACAACAAACAACGAAGCAGAATATGAGGCTCTACTTGCAGGACTACAAGTGGCAACCGATCTCTTGGTACAAAAGCTAGAAGTTTTCAGCGACTCTCAATTGATAGTTAATCAAATGAACGGAACTTATTCAGCAAAAGAGTTGTCAATGCAAAAATACTTAGCCAAAGCTCTCGAGGCTTTTACATACTTCACATCAATTTCTATCAACCAGATTCCAAGGGACGAAAATTGCCATGCTGATGCATTGTCAAATTTAGCTTCTGCAGTACATACTGATCTCCCAAGGTCGGTCATGATCAAATTGGTTGAAGGACCTCTTATAAACCAAATTGATACACCGATCTACAATGTCCAAACAAAGTCAACATGGTTTGATCCAATCAAAGATTATATCACATCTGGTGTTCTTCCTGCGGATAAAGCAGCAGCTCGGCGTTTCAGGTGCAGATCAGCTCGGTATTGTATTATCAATAACCACCTTTATCGACGATCATATTACGGGCCGTGCTTACGATGTGTTTCACCCGATGAAGCTAACTACGTGCTCCGTGAGATCCATGAAGGTATTTGCGGAAATCATGGAGGGGGTCGATCCCTTGCAAAAAAGGTAGCTCGGCATGGGTACTATTGGCCCCAAATGGAGAAAGATGCCACCGATCTGGTTCGCAGATGTGATAAATGTCAGCGTTTTGCTCCTATACCTCATCAACCACCCAGCATGCTCATCCCGATCTCTAGCCCTTGGCCATTTGCACAATGGGGTATTGATATAGTAGGACCACTTCCTACGTCAAAGGGTCAAAAGAAATTTTTGATAGTTGCTATTGATTACTTCACCAAGTGGGTGGAAGCCCGACCCGTTGCCACAATCACCGAAAGCAGTATCAGAAACTTCATTTGGGAGAGTATTATCTGTCGTTTCGGTATTCCACGAATTATATTTGCCGACAATGGGACTCAATTCAATAATTCTGGATTACGCGCGCTATGTCAAGATCTCGGTATTCAGAACAATTTCTCGTCTCCAGGTCATCCACAAGCTAATGGGCAGGTAGAAGTAACAAACCGAACGATCATTCATTCTTTAGAGAAAAGGCTGGAAAAGGCTAAAGGATTATGGGTGGAGGATCTCCCTTCAGTTCTATGGGCGTATCACACTACCAGTCGGGTTTCTACAGGCGAAACTCCATTTTCTCTCACTTTTGGAACCGAAGCAGTCATTCCTGTCGAGATCGGTCTACCAAGTTATCGACTAGAGACATTCAATCAAGATATAAATGATCAAGAGCTCTGCTTTAACCTTGATATGTTAGAATCAAAAAGAGAAATAACCCGACTCCGTATAGCTTCTTATAAACAGTATATGGCTCGGGCTTACAACAAAAATGTGAAAATTCGGTATTTCCGACCTGGTGATCTCGTTCTTAAAAAGGCTCTTCGCCCTAATAAACTTGATCCTAACTGGGAAGGACCCTATCAAGTTCAACATTACAATCGGGTAGGCACATACTGGATAGCCGATCTGGACGGAAAAATGCTCCCTCGCCCATGGAATGCTACTCATCTTAAAAAATATTACCCTTAAATAAATATGTATATTACAGTCTACAGTATCCCGATCTGTTTTTTGGTTTTCTTTTTGAATGACATGTCTTATTTATTCCATTTCTCTTTTGTAAATTGTGCCTTCTTTATATATCAGTTTGGTCCATATATATATCTTTGTTATCTTCCCGATTCCTTTATCTTGCGAGTAATATTTCAATGTTATGTTTTAATAATTAATTCTTTAAATTAGCCATTTTTTTTTGCATTCGACATTTCAAGTCCCGACCGATCTTGGGCCAGCAATTATATTTTGCTCTTCACACAAATCATGGGATTGATTTAAGGGCATAAACGTATAAACGTTACCCTAATGACTTCAGTTCGGTGTTTTTCAACTTATGATACACTAATTCGATGTGAAGTACTTCGAAATTCTCTTCTTCACCCCGAACTGGGGGAGATGGATAATGCGACATACAAAAAAGAGAGAAGGAGAAACACATAGAAACAAGAAGTAAACTTTTCATTGCAACAAAAAACAATTCTTTCGGTATTACATGATTACATCAGCAAAAGCAAACAAAATATCTAGAAAAAGACTCAATCTAGGTCAATGGCCTTGCCACGAGAGGTTGGAGTATTAGTCTGATCTTGAGAGGTTGAGGGATCGACTGAAGTTGGAGGAGCATAGATCTGAGCGTTCTGATCAGTGACTTCTTGGTTATCAACATTTTCTTCAGCAGCCTCACGCTCTTGATTTTCTCGAGCACGATCGGCTTGGAGTTGAGCCCTCAGTTCAGCCAAGGTGATCTTGGAATAGTCAGCATCGGGAAAAAATCTTTTCATCAGATCCCTTGCTCCATTGAAACCTTTCACCAAGAATGGCCCGGCCTCCTTTGTGATCAGTGCTTTTAATTCATCAGAGGAGCGGTATTCAGCAACAGTTTTTTCAGCACTCTCCTTCTCAGCTATTTGGGCTTTCTCCAGTTCAGCCTTCAAAAGATCTATTTTTCGGGTGTACTCATCCTCGCGTTCTCGATATTTAGATCTCTCCTCCTCCAACGCGGCTTGGATTGATCGGACTTCACTAGATTTCTCCTCCACAGACTCCTTTAACTTTTTATTAATTATGTCTATATTAGCCTTGGATCTTCGAGCATCCCGGGCTTCTCGAAGGGAGTGGAGGCCGATCAGTGCAGTCTACAAACAAAAGGGGAAATGTAAGAACATTTATATATCAACACGGAAAACTGAAAATTCATTATCGGTTATTTAGAAGTACCTTAATTGCAGCATGAGTTAGGAGCTCGGGAAGTTCGGACTGAGGAATCTGAGATATAATTTCCTTGTCAGCCGACCCATATAGACCCTCAAGGGCCTTCATACTTGCATTCGGGCTGTTCACAAAAGAACTAGCCACGGTAAGACCAGACAGAGTGAGGGGTGCACCTGACCCAGCGCTCAGCCAATCTTCCGCCGAAGTTCGACCGGGGCGAATGCCAGCACCCGATCTAGAAGCCGATCCAGAGCCGACCCTCCTACTGATCGGGACTCCAGACGGGACATCTTCTTCAGCTCGGGGTCTTTTCTTCTTTCTTTCTTGGGCCGACACCTTGGCCACACTTACTGGAGGAGGATGAACAGCAGGAGATTCTTCCTCGGGTATGACTCCCCCGAGAACATCGTCGATATCAATATTCATGGCTGAAAAAATGGATGTCTTGTTAGCAAAAAAAAAAACAATCAAAAAACAGGAAATATCTATAAATTAAGTGCACAAGGCTACCTTTTCGGGCTTGGTAAGTTCTTTTCCTACTGAGTTTTTGCCTTTCGGCCCGAGCTCTGATCTCTCCAATAATCCTTTGCTCGTCCTCTCTCTCTCTTTTGCTGTTATGGCAAAATTTCTTGATCGGTCTAGATAAGGTCTGATCGGATGTCCATCGATTGTTTTGTCACGAAACAACCTCTCGACCAGATCAACAGAACGGACCGAAGACTGATGAGCCAAATAGTGGGGGTTCCAAATTCGATCATCACGCAAGCGGTTGAAACCGCGCTCTTCCCTCCACAACTGATCAATTCGACCAATAATGCGATCAGTTAATGTTCCACATCGGAGAATTTTGTCCACTGTAAAAAGACAAAATTTTATTAGTTCGGGATCAACAAGGTTTATACACTATTCAAAAAAAAAAAAAAGGCACAATTCTGAACTAGACCTGGTTGGGGTCTCCAATCTCTTGGAACAGGAAACGAGCGTTCCTCATCTTCCCCAAATTCCCATCCAGGGCTACTGACGAAGAAGTACTTGTTCTTCCAGCCTTTGATCGAGGATGGAAGATCCCCGATGCCCGGTCTCTTTGTACGGTTTCCTAAGTACCACCAGCCAGGAGAAGCCCGGGAGTTCTCTTTGACGAAACACATAAACTTCAAATCTTGGAAGTTCGGTGTCCATCCGAGCGATCTCCATAACACCATGAACCCAAGGAGCTCCCTCCATGAGTTCGGTGTTAGCACAACTGGACTTACCCCGAGCCAATGGAGTACTTCTCTAATAAAAGGTTGCAGGGGTAACCTAAGTCCAATTTTAAAGGTTTCCTCATAAAAACAGATTTCCCCAGGAAGAGCATCGGTAACCCGAATTTCGGGTCCAGGAATTCGGACATTAACGGAATTGGGAATGTAATACGACCTCCTGATCTCAGTCTCTCTCTCTTCTTCTAAAAGGTTGATATGGACAAAGGGAAATGGGGGCCTAGGAAGCTCATCATCAGATCGGTTGATCGGATTAGGAGGAAGGGATTGAATTGGGTCGACCTCTAGAGTATCAAAGATGGATCCAGACGTACTAGTACCAGATCCACCCCGATTGTCTGATCCACGGTGACCTAGGGGAGCTTTCTGGTGAGACATTCTTTTTGGGTTGTTTGGATAATGGGAAAAATCACCGAAAAATTCAAACGGGGCTGCCGGAAAACTCAATGTTCACCGGAAAACTCAAAAACAAAAAAATCCTAAAGCCAAAATCAAGAGCAGAGTATGGGAAAAAATCAAATGAACGGATAAAAGAAAGATGCAAAGGGAAGTACCTCTTTTAAACGGTGTAAAAAGCTCTAAACTGACAAACTGAGGGGGAAAACGTCTGGGATTCGAAGGTTTTTTCCGGCGAGCTCTCGAACAAATCCGGCAAAGTTTTTCTTTAGTATGAAAAAGGAAATGGGGGGAAAACCAGCACTGTTTTGTTTTATACTTGGCTTATTGAACAAGCCATTGATTATCATGACACGTGTCAAAATCCTACGCGGTAAAATCAAACGACAATCATACTCATCATTGCGTCTCCCGCGCTGTACTGACGATCTCGATTCCCAAAAAGACAACTGCACCGCCTCGAGCCCCTAAAAGAGCATTCATTACGATTTGACAACTGTTACGAATTTCAAACAAAGTTTTGCCGAATCCTTGCCGAATGACCCGACATGTTCCTTACAAGAAAAAACCGATTTAAAATTTATGCTTCCAAGATTGATCCTGCTACATCCGATCTGCTAGCCTTGAAAATGTCGACTTGAACTTACTTCCGTAAAGTTTGTTATCTGAAAACCTACTTCACGAAAGTAGGGGGCAACTGAAGAGGGTAAAAACCGATCTGACCCTTGGACAAACGATTCAAGACTTGTATGTTCCCGATCAGTAATTGTTACCCGATCAAATCACTGTCTTAGTCACACGATCTGAATAAATTTACTAAAATATCTCGATTTGACTCAAAACCGCCAAGCTTATGACGGTTCAGTATTGGCTGGATAGATATTTTCGAGCATTTAATTGCATTTAATTGATCTGACATTTTTTGAAGATTTGTCCACATGAAAACATCCAGATTTTTTATCCTTCTGAAATGATATGACAGAGGCGGCCAATCACAAAGGAATGGGCCTATATAAAGGACAGACCTCAACTGAAAGGAGGTAAGTAACATAAATCCCAAAAACAAGAGTTATATTCTGATTGTGTTTTTACCAAATCATACACTAATTTTATCATCGGAGCTTTTTCAGGCATAACACCAAACCGGTGCAAGTCATCTGAGATCTTCCTAAGGGAAATCCCAGATTCTATCTTTCATTTACTGATTTTTGTCATCATCACCAGAATTACCATATATTTACATGGGTTGAGCCCCATATCTACCCATCTGATCGAGCATATGGGATAGTATATA
>JAESVK010020880.1:0-10880 GCA_017140935.1 Hamamelis virginiana | reverse complement strand
CGCCCGCACACACGCATATCACGTGACGAGAGATTTTTAGCCGAACACCATTTTGGCACGCCCGGTGGGACCTAAATTGACCATAGTTGAATGTCACAGAGAGTTACTAGGTCGATGAGTAAAGAAGCTAATCCAACCCACACCGGGGAATCGCGCACTGAGCGATCCCAAGGGGATGATGTCACTCTAGCAGATCTGATGAAGGTCATACAAGATTTTCCGACTTATTTGGTACAAGCTGTACGAGACCTTATGGTCAACATGGAAGAACGTCAAACTGAAAAAATTGCTCAATCATTTGGGACAAATTTTCAGAGATTGGAAGAAATTGCTAATTCACAGCATAACCTTTGTCTTGAAATTTCAGGCTTATTAAAGTCTAACCAGCCAGCTGAGAAATCCAGAGATTTTTCTCTGAACAAGGAACAGACCGTGGAAAATGAATCTGCTGGTCAGAATATCAATAGTGAAAAGAATGGCTTGAAACACTTGAGCCATACTAATCAATCAATTAATATGCTTGAGGATGAGCGACCGTACGTTCCACCACCACTTAGGAATGGAGATACTGGTCAGAAAATGGCTTTAGGAGCCTCTAGTTCCGACCCGATGGCCAAATCTTATGGCAAACAGCCAATGGGTACTCAGACACTCGGGGGGCAGGCCTCTAAGACTGGTTTTACTCAAGCCAATGTCCATGGCCTGCCATATGAAGATGATGATAGGTTTAGACCTAATTCTCAAGACTGGTATTCTCATATGCCCGGGGAGCAAAATAGGAGGCCGTCAAGTAAGACATATGTATCCCCGGTCTTATCTCAAGACCGACAGACTGGAGCCCGACCTTCAGGCGATAATCCCGGCCATATTCCGGCTGATCGGAATGAATTGATGGCTTTAGTCCAGGAATGTGTAGGCCAGACAACACATAGGCGACTGACTAGACCTTTGTATCGGAAACCTTACCCAGAATGGATTGATAGGAATAATGAGTTTCCTAGGGGCTATAAAGTGCCTAATTTTACCTTATTTACTGGAGAAGGCGGCCAATCTACTGTTGAGCACATAGGCCGTTTTACTATTCAGTGTGGTGAAGCCTCGGTTAATGAGAATTTAAGACTGAGGCTATTTGGCAATTCTTTGACCGGAGTTGCATTTACATGGTACATTAGCCTGCCGCCTAACTCAGTTTTAAATTGGCGGCAGATGGAAGAAAAATTTCATAATCAATTCTATAGACAGGAGCCCGAGGTTACAATGGCAGACCTCTCGTTACTCAGACAATTATCTGGCGAGCCAGCCGAGCAATACATTAGCAGATTCAAGAAGGCTAGGAATAGGTGTACCGTTTTCTTACCAGAGCCAGAGTTTGTGAAATTGGCTCAAAATGGTTTAGGCCTAGAGTTAAGGAAAAAGTTTGAAGGTATGAAGTTTGATGACTTGTTTGAGCTATCGGCACGTGCAGCGCGATATGAAAGGCTATTAAAAGAAGAAACACAGAAGTCATCCTACACCTATGGGACATATTTTCGAGATCCCAATGTTGAGATTGATTTAGCTGAGGTGATCGGTAATAGACCTATTGTTTGTAAGTCTTTGGTCAGAAAAGATGTTGAGGTCCCGGTTGACCCAACACGAAGGAGAAATATGATGGATACAGCTAAGAAGTTTTCATTTGATATCACAAAGGCCTCAGAGATTTTTGATCACTTACTGGCCGTGAAATTCATAAGACTATTAGATGGCCATAAACCATCCTCACGTGATGGAGAAGATTATTGTAAATGGCATGCATCTAATAGACATGGTACTAATGATTGTGTCGTTTTTCGTCATGTATTGCAGGGTTGTATAGACCGCGGCCTTTTGAAATTCCCAGAAAAAGAAAAAGAGGCCTTGACGGTCGACACTGATCCCTTTCCTGTTGCAGAAATTGCTGTAGCTACGACTGATCTCAAATCTCTGGGATCACAGCCTAAGAATGGAGAAACACAAGCTAGACCTTTTATTCGGAGGCCTAGGATGGGACAGCGACCGATGTACCGCTTTGACCAACCAAACTTTCAAGGTTTCAGAACTCAACCGGTTCAGAATTTTTGTAATCATTGCAGTCATCAAATTCAAAGGTTCCCTTGCCCACAGTTTGGCAGGCCTTCATGGCAACAAACTAGGGCACTAGGGAGACAGCCAATGCACCAGCCAATGTTCGCATCGACGTTCAGACCTAACTTCCAACCTTGGAATAGATGGGAATGGAGACCAAAGCCTTCTTTTCGAGATACTCCTATGTCAACACCAGAGGTGGCTCAATTCCAAAGACTGAGAACGGTGAGGCCTCCAATAACCAAACCTGGGGTTTGGACTCGGCTTCAACATCCAAAATTTCCAGCACCGCTGACTAGAACTCAGAAGAGATGTTTAAAACGGCGGAGAGCTGAAGAGAGACATTTCTCTGACAAGGCCCAGAGTTCCAACGTCGAAAATGGTGACCAGGCTTTAAAAATCTCAATCACTGGCGATAAAAGACAAGTGCTGAGGGTCATGACTAAAAGAAGTGGTAAGAATGAAGAAACTCATGGTTTGTTCTCAGTTTTAGATAGTGCAGGTGAAACAGGTACTGATTCAAAAGCGGACGATCAATTGGCTCGCCCAACATCTCAGACCTCAGAATACCCGGCCTTTCAACATAATGATGAGGAAATCAATGACGAGCCAATTTCAACACAAGAAATCGTTTTGAAAGATGACAAGGCCGAACAGATAGACGAAGATCAGATTTACAGCTTCGATGACTTGGAGGACAATTTCTGTATCCAGTTTGGTTCATTACCTCCTGTAATGGATTGTAACGTCACCATTATATTACCTGCTGTTTTCCAAGCCAAACCAAAAGAAGAAGTAGAAGAGATCGATGTTGGGGCTAAATCAGTCAAGGGGGTTTCATGCTTGATTGAAGAGGTGGAGAAAATGATAGAGACCGGAGATATCGAGAAAGTGGAAAATATAATTTTTGAGAAACCTCCAGAGGCCATGAACCAACATCTTCGGCCTTTATACGTTAATGTACATATGGATGGGAATCCAGTCTCAAGGGTTTTGATCGATAATGGAGCCGCAGTAAATATTTTGCCAAGTTCTACTTTGAAAAAACTTGGCAAAACTGAAAAAGACTTGATTCCAACAGACGTGACCGTTGCCAATTTTTCAGGCGGTGTAACAAAGACCAAAGGTGTCCTCCCGGTGTCCTTGATGGTAGGTACTAAAGAATGTATGGCTGCCTTCTTTGTAGTTGATACTTCCCCCTCCTACAATGCTTTATTGGGTCGTGATTGGGTCCATTCCAATTGGTGCATTCCATCTTCACTTCACCAATGTATGATTTTGTGGAATGGTAACAAGGTAGAAGTAATTTGGGCGGACCAAAAGCCATTTGTTGCAGGCTCAAATGCTGTAGAAGCACATTTGTATGGGGAAGAGGTTGGGCCTATCAAGTTCATAGGTCGTGACAGAAATGGAAAGCCTAAGGGATTGACTACAGTGAACAAGTCATTCTCCAAGCTAGCCATTGAGAAGGTAATGCAAGAAATCTCCAGGCCTGGTAATATTCTACCTCCAAGGCCGGAGTTGACCTACATCGTGGAAGAAGTTTAATGAATAAATCCTCCAAGGAAGAAAGTGTGGGGAAGATTATGGCGGAACTTTCCCAGAAGTTAATTGACTATGCCAAATTTGAAGGACTTTATCATGTTGCCGAAGCTGAATGTCTTTTAGAAGAAGACGTGGAGGTCGGGGATCATGATAGTTATGGTATTGAGGACCTCCAACCTGCACCAGCAAATATGGAAGACCTTAAAGCAGATGTTCAAGATCCATTGCTAGAGGTCAATCTGGGTGACGAAGAAGATAAACGACCTACGTTCATCAGTGACTTGCTGAATGAAGATTTCAAGAAGGAGTTGATCTTGCTTTTGAAAGAATACCGTGATTGTTTCGCATGGAGCTACCATGAGATGCCGGGCTTAGACCGAAAAGTTGTGGAACACCGATTACCAACAAAGCCAGGATTCAACACAAACAACCTCCAAGACGCATGACTCAAGAGGTGACAGACAAAATCAAGGAGGAGATCGAAAGGCTTCTGAAGGCCGGGTTTATTAAACCTATAAGGTATGTGGAATGGATTTCAAATATTGTACCTGTGCTTAAAAAGAACGGTAAATTACGTGTTTGTGTAGACTTTAGAAATCTAAACTTAGCAACACCTAAAGATGAATATCCCATGCCTGTTGCGGATGTGCTTGTAGACCAGGTTGCTAACCATAAAATGCTTTCTTTTATGGATGGTCATTCGGGCTACAATCAGATCTTTATAAATGAGGATGATGTTCATAAGACCGCATTTAGATGTCCAGGGGCAATTGGTATGTTTACTTGGATTATGATGCCCTTTGGATTACGAAATGCTGGTGCAACATACCAACAGGCAATGAACGTGATTTTTCATGATTTGATTGGAAAAATAATAGAGGTGTACATTGATGATATTGTTGTCAAATCAAAAGAGGTCGAAAATCATTTGGCAGATTTAAGAAAAGCTTTTGAAAGAATGCGGAAGTACAAATTAAAAATGAATCCCGCCAAATGTGCCTTTGGTGTGAAGGCCGGGAATTTCCTGGGCTTTCTTGTACACCAAAGAGGTATTGAAATAGATAAGAACAAAGCTTGGGCAATTCGAGAGGCTAGACCTCCATCTAATAAGACCGAGTTACAAATATTTTTAGGGCAGATTAACTTCTTACGAAGATTTATCTCTAATATTTCAGGTAAAATCTCCATTTTTAAGCCGTTACTCAGGTTACGGGCGTTGGAAGATTTTAGATGGGAATCAGAGCATCAAAAGGCTTTTGACTTAATAAAGGAATATCTTACCACACCGCCAGTCTTAATACCGCCAGTTCCAGGCAGGAATTTGAGACTTTATATTTCTGCATCGGATAGATCTTTAGGGTCTATGTTAGCACAAGTTAATGAACATGGGGCAGGCCATGTATTATCTTAGTAAGACTTTGACTGATGTTGAACAAAGATATACTTCAATTGAGAAAATTTGTTATTATTTGTTTTATACTGTTGATAAATTGCCTCATTATTTTATGAACAATGTTGTGAATGTTATTTCTAAATCTGATATTGTGAAATATATGCTCTCACAACCCATATCTAGGAGTAGAGTTGGTAGATGGGCATTGGCCATGTCTGGCTATGCCATCCGTTATGTACCACAAAAGGCAGTAAAAGGCCAAGTTCTAGCAGATTTTTTGGCCGATCACCCAATGCCTATTGAGGTTGATGTACAGGTAGATTTGGGAATGGTTCAAGTGGTACCATGGCAGCTCGAGTTTGACGGATCTCGCACGGATGAAAAGGCAGGGGCTGGTATTATGATTACTGCCCCTAATAATGTTAAATATGAGTTTGCCTTTCAATTAGATTTCATCTGTAGTAATAATCAAGCAGAATATGAGGCCTTGATTATTGGCCTTGAGATATTGTTAGAAATGGGGGCTAGATATGTGGATATCATGGGAGATTCGCATTTAGTTTTGAACCAAATTAATGGCACGTATAAATGCCATAGTTGGAATTTATTGCCATACCATTCACTAGCCATTCAATTATTGAGAAATTTTCAAGTTGTGACTTTAACTCATAATCCAAGATCATTGAATAGAGAGGCAAATGATTTAGCTCAACTTGCCTCAGGTCTCAATATTGAAGAAGGAGAGGTTTCTAAAACAATTATGGTTGAGAAAATGGCCTTACCTTCAATAAAAACAAGAGGCACAGAGGTGGAAGTGCTTAGTAATGATATAATTCAGTCTAATTGGAGGTTTCCAATTATAAAGCGTTTGATAACTCCTAATAGGCCATGTGATAAGAAAACTAGGTATATGGCCAATCAATTTGTGATGTACTCTGGGGAGTTATTTAAAAAGACTGATGATGGATTATTATTAAAATGTATTAGCCAACAAGAATCTATGTTAGTAATGGCCGAGGTACACGAAGGAATTTGTGGAGCACATCAGGCCGGGATAAAAATGCGTTGGCTATTGTGGAGACATGGATATTACTGGCCCACGGTCTTAAAAGACTGTATCAATTATGCTAAAGGCTGTGTAGCTTGCCAAAAGCATGGCCAAATCCAGCATATACCTGCCACTGATTTGAATTATATTATAAAGCCTTGGCCTTTTAGAGGCTGGGCAATAGATGTGATTGGGAAAGTTTATCCACCATCTTCAGGATCACATGGGTTTATTATAGTAGCAATCGACTATTTTACTAAATGGACGGAAGCTAAGCCTATGAAGGTTGTTGATCAAGAGGCCGTAATTAGGTTTATTAAAGAGCATATTGTACATAGGTTCGGCCTACCTGAAACAATCAACACTGATAATGCCAAGTCATTCGTTGGAGATCAAGTGAAGGCATTTGCAAGAGAATATGGGATTAAACTCACTAATTCCACTCCTTACTATGCTCAAGCAAATGGCCAAGTAGAGGCCGCAAATAAAACTTTGAAAAGCATTTTGAGCAAAATGTTGAGTGAAAAACCTAGGACTTGGCATTTACAGTTATCCGAGGTCTTATGGGCTTACAGAACTTCATTCAAGGAGAGTATTGGAACAACTCCTTATGCCTTGACCTTTGGACATGGTGCGGTGTTACCTTTAGAGGTCACTATTCCATCTCTAAGAGTGGCTTTACAAAATGATTTGTTACCTCACACGAATATAATGAGGCCATGCTATTAGAGTTGGAAAATTTATCTGAAGAAAGATTAAGAGCCTTAAACAACATTGAAGTTCAAAAGAAAAAAATGGCAAAGGCCTATAACAAAAGAGTAAGATATAAGGCCTTTGCGGTGGGAGATTTTGTTTGGAAGGTTATTTTGCCAATTGGGACCAAAGACCCAAGACTGGGAAAATGGTCCCCAAATTGGGAAGGCCATTTTGAAGTCTTAGATGTAATCCCAGGAGGGGTATATTCATTGAAGGAATTAGCTACAGGAAAAACAATTAAATCTATCAATGGCAAATTCCTAAAGAGGTATTATCCCACTATGTGGGAGGCCATCCAAAGGGATGGCTAAAACAACTAATTCGTGTTTATTTTTGCAGGACCGTCAGGTTTAGATGCAAAGAAAGAAAAGAGCAAGATTTTTATATTGCTACAAAAAACCCTACTTTAACGATTTCCATAAAACTCCAATCCACCAAAATACTTGTTACCACAACATCCAAAATTCTGAAATGTTCAACAAACCAAAACACAACCAAAGTGTCCAGAACAAGACACAAACGCCCAAAATTAAAATTGTTCACATCCTACCATCAAACCAAATTCATTTACCAACCATAAAAACCCATCCACCATGAAAAAATCCAAAACAACCACCAAACAGTAGCAAGAAAAGAGTAATGTTCAAGGAGATGAAAATCAAACCTGACGGTCAAGAGGGAGGCAAGCATCAAAAGTCTCCAGTGAAGGGAAACCTTGAGCATCAGTCCATTCTTTCATGAGTTTAAATTCAGCAAGCTTTAGGTCTTTAGATTTCTTAGCCCAAGTCTGAGCTTCAAGGCCGGTGGAACTGTATTCACGCCGCTTGGAAGAAACCTCACCCCACAGTTCATTAAATCGTTTGTCCGCAGCCTCCATGGCAATGACCTGAGAATCCCGAAATTGTCTTCTTGCCTCCACTTGGTTTTGAAGATCTTGAATTTGTTTCTGGAGGTTGGCAATTTCAGCGTCTACATCCTTAATCCCTGTCCGAGCCGCTACCTTTTGATTACGAAGGCTGAGCATGACATCTTTGTTCGCCTCAATAAAGGTTTTGGTTTGTTGGCGTTGCTCAAGAAGACCCTCCCATTTCCTCCTATCAGCTAATTTCAATCTGAAATCTTTCACGAGATCCATAACCCGAGACATGCGGAGATAAATCTCTTTCATAAAAGGTTCATACTCGGGAACACGGCGTAGATAGTTATAGCATTGAACAAGTTCATTGGCCATGTCTGGATCAAGGTCGGGAAGATTTGTATTATGCAGTTCTAGAAATCTAGCCTTCTTTTCTTCAATATCTGCCTTAGGCAAACCAGGGTCAACATCAGGAGGAAGGTCGGGTTTTGGAGGAATAGCATGTGCCTTAGGAATGGGATCATCTAAGGTGTCAAACCATGACTCGAGGTCTTCAGGGATGGGAGACTTGGGATCAGCCATTTCTTCTCCAATGGAAAGAGACAACAACGGGTTTTCTTCAATCAATGCTCGAAGCTCAAAGACTGGAGTTTTTGAATGATCACTAGGAGTTTGGGATGAAGATTTGATGGGGGAATTAAACCGAAGTTTTTTGGAAACCGGGGAATTCTCGGCTTCTTTTTCACTGTGCTCAAAATAAGGACCGCCTTCACCACTGCTGGAAGTGTCCGAGAGATCAATTGTACCAACAGAAGGCCGAGGAGTAGTAGATCTACTGCCAACAAGACGCTGGGATCGTCGAGTAGGGACCAAAGGACCACGAGTTGAAGATGGGTTTTCTTCAGTTTGTTTCCGCAAACTGTGAGTTGTTTTGATGGGAATTTTCTTCTTTGAAATACTCGGTGCTTTTGGTGCTGTTGCAGGTGGGAGTGTTCTTGATTTAAACATAAAAGAAAGCTCAGAGATGTCTGGCTTTACATCAACAAGGCCACCTATAACATCAGATTGCAAAGAGTCATAACCCGTGATAAAAGAATACACATAGCCATGAAAATAAATTGGGAACAAACTTACTGTCTAATTTCCTCCGGGCAGTAGGTTTCTCTGTCTTTCGGCCTTTTCTTTTACGAATTATGGGAGAAGGAGGTGAGACAGCAGAAAATACGGCCGATAGTGACAAAGACCCAATCTTATTTTTGTAGGCTGAAGACCACCAGGTCTTAAATTCTAGTGAAGAAGAGGGTCCTTCGGGCAGAGGAATCATTTCAAACTTGTCCAGGGTTTTCTCAAGCATAAGAGAAATAGCCCTGACAGATTCTTCATCGGAAAAGATGACTCTAGTAGTGGCTGGAGAATTTTCAGAGAAAAAACAAACTGGGGCAGGGAGATTCAAATGGAAACCAAGCTGACGGCTCACAAGATTTGGGCAATAGATTTCAACCCCAACCTTGGGCATTCTTTTCTCAAAGAAGCCAGCATAGTGGAGGTCACGGACTAAGAGGTACGAACACCAAATTTGATTTTGTTTGATTAGGTGTTTGTCAGAGAAATGTGGTTTTTGCAAGAACCAAGATGGCCCAAATTCACGAGGGCCAAAAGGATAAAAAAGCTGATCATCCCTCTGGAGGGAAAGACCCCAAAAGAACTCAAAATATTCAGAAAAAGACCGAGCAGGAGGCACATAAGCAATCCACTTATGGCCATAGGATGGAAGATCTTTACCATGGGTAGGAGAGGGGAACAGCTCAGAAAAGTATTCATAGAACCACAATTGGAGAAGCCAATGGGGACCACCAGAAGGTGCCAAAGATTTGGTTACCATTTCATAAAGGCCTCTGTATAAGTGGCTTAAAACATAAGGGGCTAAGGCCAGTTTCCGGCCTGCGGCCAAGGCCATGGCAACTCTGTGATACTCTTGGGTCATTTGACCAGATTGACAACAGAGAACAAATCTACAGAGCCATTGAAGAAGAAAAACACAGTGTTCTTGAAATGAAGCTTTGTTGGGAGGGGATTGATTTTATAATTTGATGTATTGAGACCAGGCTACGGTAGCAGGGGCGAAGTTGAAAGAAAAATCAGGACCAAGATCTGGGACATAAGCCGCAGATGGGATTTCCCCAATCGCAGGCAGTCCGGTTAAAGCACAAACATCCATAATGGTGGGAGACATATGGCCACAGGGGAAAGAAAAAACATTATTGGAATAGCTCCAAAAACAAGCACTAGCAGAAAGAAGCCATGAGTCCCTCGGAAATTCATGTCTACATAACTGAATGTGGTCAAAGATTCCTAGGTTTTTCCATTGTTTCCCAAACTGAGGTTGGAGTTTATCCAACCATTGGACCCACTCTTTCTTTGGTTTGGGCCAGGCTCTAGGGGTTTTGTCTTTTGTCCACTCGTTTCATTTCAAGACATCACGATTCACAAGCAACAGTTCATCAGGATAGAAAGGGAAGTGAGATTGAATAGAATCAGGCATAGAAGAACATTCAATGAAAATAGGACCTACTTGATTATCATTTAGTACATTTTGAGAGTGAGGGAGCTTGAGGAACACGTCAGCAATGTGGTCTGTAGGAGTGGCACTAACCAGAGGTTTCATTTTCGCCATTGACAATGAAGAATACTGAGGTGAAGAAGGAAATCGAAGAAGATGTGGTGACAGTAGGGTTTTCGTTAGAAGACCTTGTTACCAGAGAAATCTTGAAACGTGAAGATGGAGGTCAATGGAGAAGAGGGATTTGTTTGAGCTTTCAAATCGCAGAGGCAAGAAAAGAGATGGAGATTTTGTTTTGATTATCAAACAAAACTGGCAGGTGATGTGATAGCCTGAACATCTAGGGAAGCACGAAAGGCCTGGGATTTTAATGCTAATAATGATAAAGCTGTGGATGGGACGTGAAGGTTGATAAAACGGCTGAAAGATGCGTGGGTCAGGTACTTGTTTTATTTAAACCTTTGTTTAGATAAAGCCGTTTTAGAAGGGAGTTAATTAAGATAATAAATGAAGGCCAAGTTAGATGGAGTCTTTGGCCGAGTATTAAGGAGTTTTTTTTTTTTTTTAATTTTAAAAAAGAATCTTTTAGACACTTAGCGGCTATAAGATTGGGTAAGGC
>JAESVK010020852.1:0-10066 GCA_017140935.1 Hamamelis virginiana | reverse complement strand
TCAGTGGTCTAGTTGCAAAATTAAAATCTGTTAACGGGTGCATGTCTTGCTATATAGTTTTCAAGATTGATTGGAATGGCTACTCATCAACAAAATATTAGTAATTTACAATGAAAATTTAGTTGGGGATCAGATCTTATTCTTGGTAATTTCCCTATCCTATCTTATTCCTTGCCAAGCCTCTAATAGCCATTGAACTTCACGGTGCATGACATATGCTAGAATGTTTTCTATAATCCAGAGGTCAAAAACTGTTAAATCTTCCAATAACTTCATAGTTTCTTTCATGAATTTTCCTCCTCCTTAATAGATATCCACTTACAACAATAAATCTGCAATGCTAACTAATCAGCAAACTGAGTCAAGAAAATTATGTCCAAGCGATGCCTTAAGCTACAGTTAAAGCCTTTCAAGAAACATTCTAAGAAGATTCTTAGATATAAAGATCATTTTCCTAATTCCCTTCCCTAAGAAGATTCTTTCATGAATTTCAAGTGATATTTTAAGTATCACTGAACTTAATTAGTTTCTACATTAGGCAATTAGTACGCTGGATTTGTTCATTATTCAACCAAAGCAAATTTTTGAGAATGAATTAATTTTATATTTTATAAAACCTGTTAATTTTTTAAGTTAAAATATTAAATTTGATTAATGTATCTCTTACTTTGAATATCTATTGAATTTTTCTACCCATGACTTTCAAATATCATTAAGTATAACTTTACCATTTTCCAAGCTATTTCAAAGTTATGAACAATCCACAAGACTACAATTGAATAACCTCCATTTTCTGCATAAAAGGTTGCGGAATGTAATTGCTTATCCACAATGAAACATTCTATTTAGGAACAAGTATACACTAAGCCTATGGAAAACAGATCTGTTTTTGTTTCTAAAACCCTTAATAACCACTTGACAACCCATATCGTCAGCTGCTATTGTTGTTTGTTTGTGTCTTCTATGCTTTACCTTAAGCAATGAGAGGAAGGAAGATAAAGAAGGGGAAATATAAATCAACAGTGCTCTCTTAAAATTAGAAAATAGTACATGGAGAAATAACAATAGACAAAACGAAATATATATATATATATACCATAAAATAATAGAACAAGAAAATTACAAGGTACAAAAAGTCTAGATCAAAACCAGAAAATAAAGCCGTAGGCCCATTAAGGATTCATTTGATCACAATTAATTAAAATAATAAAAACTCTACCATCAATGATTTAGGGATCAAAAGAATAGGGTTTTACAGGCCATAAACGGCCTTTCAAGTTCAACTTCCACCACTTATAAAGTGAAATGAACTCAAAAGCACACCTAGATGCCTAGAAATACTTAAAGACTATAAGTTTAGCAATTTACACATAATCAAGTCTATGAATCATGACTTATGACCAAGCAGATGCACCAACAGATCAAGAAAAATGCAATGCGAGGACTTGAGACCAGCTACTAGGCAATTCATTGTAGCAGGTTGCCAAGACCTACATCACATCAATGGCACTATGGTGTCAACATTCAACAAGGATGCAAGATATCAAATCTAGGCTATGTAGTAAATATAAAAAAATGGGATCCAAGAACATGCAAAGCATGTTTTATTTTATTTTTATTTCCAACATAATATGATATACTAAAATGATGATGAGAATATTAATAGAAGAACAACCACATAAAAGAGCAAAATTATTGAAAGTAAAAAAAAAAAAGGGAGAGAAAACCTCGTGCTAACTGCTGCCTCAGCAGCAGGCTAACCATTTACTATCAAGTATTCTTGATCCATATCAGAGGCCTCATCATCATCTTCATTCTTCAGTTTCACTATCTTCACTCTGCTCCATAACTCGAACCATGTCAACTGCTTCTAGCTTACTTCCCATAGCATGACTTCTACGAGACTCATTATCAGTGCCTAGGAAGTATAAAATGTAAAGAAAGAAGAAAAATTCAGAACAATAAACAATGTTCGGACAGAAAAAAGAAAAGAAAAATTGCAACTCAAATAACTAAGAAATTCTTATAGAGATAGAATAAGCATATGCAAGTAAACATATCCAGACATAATGCCTGCCTACTTCAAAAAAAATGCGAGATGCAAGATTGTATCATTTGATGCAAAAAATGGTCCATTAAATAAAAGCACACGATAAAGTGTTAGCTTCAAAATGGTCCATTAAATCAATTAGAGTAGAAATAGGTTTAAGAAAATAAGCAAATCAGCAACAAAACGAACAGCAGTTATCCCATGAAAAGTGTACCTTGATAATGAATATTGAACAAAGTTTATTACTGTCTAAATTTTTGGTTTCACTCAAAGCAAGATTTTCAAACTCAGATAACACTGATATGCATTGTGTGACAAGTATCAATATGGTTAAACTTAATGCTGTGTCCTTTCAGTTTCAACTGCCATGGACATTATTTCCTTGTGACTTGCCTCATCTGGATCTTCTCAATGTCTGAATTATCTTAACAAGCCAAGGCTGAAATATTTGATCCTTGACTTGCACAGTGATGCTGAAATAGGTACTGGGGCTGGAATAGATGTTTGCATGGTGCCATGAGCATTCAAAGTTCTAAGTTAGGATCAAGATGCACAATCAAGGCAAATCATAAACTGTGTTTTTAATGGAGGGATTTCCAGAGAATACCCCAGAGAAGTGGAGCAGATTTGTTGTTGTGCTATACCCCTAGAGAATACTACAGTTCTTTTTCAGATTTGTTGTTGTGCTATACCCCTAGAGAACACTACAGTTCTTTTTCAGCTGAATGCATAGCACTCTGGGAATGGTAACAAAAAGGCAACGAAGTGAAGATTAAGCATCTTGAATGGTAACAAAAAATTATTGATGTGTTTCAATGTAGCTGACTTCCAAAAGAACTGCATACTTTGAGTGAAGTTCTATCTTAAAATGCAAGTTGTAGCCCTTATAGCATACCAAGCTAATTACACAAGTCACTTGCAATTGTCTTTACTTGGGAATAATGCTAGAGTGATGTGACATTTGTTAGCAGAGAGCCTTTGATCTACCAACTTACTCTCCAATTTATTGCCTTGAACAATTTTCAGGAAAATTAGAAATAATCCTATTCAAATGTAGATAGAAATAATACTTATCAAAGTCAGCATACTAATTTTGGGTTGATGCTATACCAATATGAATTCAGCATCACTTTCAGATTTTGTTAAGGTCAACCTCCCGTCTTAATTTAAGTACGAGCTTTAAACTAAACATTGCCTTCTAAAAACTACTTGGGGACCGATAACAAATCCTTTTTCACCATTCAATTCTATTGAGGGTACATAATTTTGTTAAATCATAAGCCATCTTGTCTCACAAACTCAACCCAATATAGTGTGAGCTCTTTGTATGAAAAGAAAAGAAGATAGTGCTTGTTATTTTCTCACCAGAATGCATGTAAAGAAAGATAGGCATCTAAATGAAATAATATATATGATTTGCATATATGCAATTAAGAGAATGCCCAATGCATAATTAAACGGTTTGCAGTATGAACACAGGCATTTTTGGTATGTTTTGACTGCTCAGTCAATTGCAGTTTAATGAGGAAAAGCTAATTTGGTAAGTATGGTCCAATTATAACTAAGGTAACATCCCCCACAATTTCTAGGATGTCAGAGGTGACTAAAAAGTTTTGATATCTATAATATCAGAAAATGACATCCCAGGCTCCAAATCATGCATTCTTCTTCATTTATTAAGAGAGTTAACAGAGCATGTCCATATTCAATACCCAGTTGGATGTAAGCAAGAATCGGATGCCATTAAATGTTAGTTTTGTTCCACTATTGGGTATGTTTTTTCAATGAAGCCCTCATGGAACAATATGAATGATGCTCCTGAACCATAGTTATCAAAATATAAAGCAAGTCTAGGCAACAGCCCTGTTGCTAGATGCCAACATAAGAGCCTAGGCAGTTGCCTGATGTATATGTCCTATATAAAATGTTAGATGCATTTGTTGTGTTATATCTCGTAATTCAACAGTAATTATAATAACAAGAGTAACTAGGTGTTAGCAGAAAATCACTGAAAATAAATTAATACTAATAAAACTATTCCTAATAGCCAATTTGTACAAACACAACATGAAGGGTGACAAGCACCAATTGTAAAATTGACCATAAAGTAATGAGAAGCCAACAAAAATATTATCAATATATGATGATATTCAGCCACTACATGAAGTAATGAAATTCACACTGTCATCACTTCATATTAGAGGGTAACAATACTAGGTAGTGATAATAACACAGCCATTAAACAACCTTAAAATAACTATATATATAATATAAAATATTATTAAAATGGAGATGTTAATATAAGGTGCACCCATTAATCACCAATTCCATATAGTTTTGCCATATAGATTTGATCATGATTCATTCAATCAAAGTCATGGGTAAAGAATGAAGTGGAATCCATGGCGTAAATACTGATGGTGACTGCACTGTATTAAGGCAAGTAGAGAGAGAAAGAAAAGGAGAGAGAGAAAGAGAGAGAGTCAGACCATTAAAGGCATTCAGTGTTCCATATGCCTCAGCTTCAGGAATTGATGACAGAATGAGGTACACATCAACACTAGCCAGGACAAAGCACCAGACTTCACGGTTGTCGTGGAGATAACGCTTCTCTTATTCACCTTTCCAATCACCTCTTTTCTTTCTTTCCTTCTTTTTTTCTGTTCAGTCCCTGTGCCCTGATGATATCATCAACCAGAAACAGCAACCCAAAGGAAAGTAAGATCGAACCATATAAAAGAAACCCAAATACCATTGTTTACCTCGAATCTGTTTTTCTCTCTTTTTTATTTAAAGATTCTTTTGAAACCAGTCAATTAATTGGCCCATAAAAAAATTTAGAAAAAGGGGTACGGTTGAAGATGTAAAGTTTTTCCTTTTTATTATCAAAAACCCATTTCACCTCAATTCAAAATCCCAACTTGTCCTAGAAAAACTGATATCTTTCATCATAAAATTTTGAAGAGAGAGTGAAGAAATTAAGCTCCAAGTCACAAGAATGATGTAACGGATACCCGATTTCAATTCACTCTTCAAAATCTCTAATTTTCTAAAGAAACTTTCATGCTTGTTGATATATATACATATCATCAACATTGCATTCTCCTCTCCCCAAAGTTTCTGATAAATATTCACCAAAAGTTCACATATTTCTGTTGAAGTCACAAAATGTTCACAAGAAACTGACGTACATATCACAAAAAGTTGCAAACTTGTTAATTAATGTTTCACAGCCCATTTTAATTCACTGTTCAAAACCTCTGAAATGCAAACTCATCCCATCTTTCAAATCCACAATATGCTAAAGATCATTCAAAATAAACAGGACAGAAAAAGGAAAAGGAGTGATCTCTACAAACAGGAACAAAAAGGAAAAGGACACGAGAGATTTAGCATCTACACTTATCCAAATTTCTGTTTACATTCTCAGTGTGAAACTCACCTGTAGGGCAAACGAATGTAAAGTCCAGCGGATAGAAAAAGAGGATCACATATTTCTTCCCAATATAATCAGAGAGTTTAACCTGTAACATGAAGCCCTCATGAGAAAAAAGCAGATATACACAATATATCATACCAACCATTAGGTACATTATTGAAATCCCTGTATCTAAAAACAATAATCAACTTACAGAAATCTGCTTCTCTATTTCAACCAAAAAAAAAGCAATCATCTGTTAATACACACTACAGCTTGTTTTAAAACATGAAGCAATGTTCGACTTAAAAGATGCACTTATGATTCAGCACAAACCAAATCTTTTCTAAGTCAAAATAAATCTGAAAACTATTAATTCCCCAATAATTTTAAAAAATAAAAATAAAAATCAAACTTTAGTTCGGAAACAATTACTCTGTAATTCCAATGTTCAGAATATAGCCCATATAGGTGGGCTCATGGTTTTAAGTATCGGGTAACGGGTCCGTAACGGGTAACGGTAAAGGGTAACGGGTATCGGGTGTATCGGGTGATACGTAACGGGTAACGGGCGCCGTGGCCGTGAATTTTTTTTTTTTTTTCACACCAACCCCCAAATGCTTTGCTATGCTTGTATTAACCTCTGAGTACTATATTTTAATGTTTTCAAAGAGTTCTGGTACATTTATTTCAACTTATCAAGTCTTCAAAAACATATTAATCAATAAAAATTATTCTATACTCACTTGTTCACCACCAAAAGGAATGTCTTGGCTGATCTTCTGACCCTCCTTGCTCACTTTGTTGTTCAGCTCCCCAAAATGAGTGTCGTGGTTGATCCACACTATATCCATGTGATTGATCCTGTTCATCTCCCCATCCTGCTGGTAAGACGTAATTGAATACCCCATACTCTGTATCTTCGTGCCGCTGTTCTGTATACACCACTGGTGGAGAAACATCAGGTCGAAATGGAAATGGATACTCAGGATTTTGCGCAGGTGGTGGATAGTGGTAAGATTGATCTGTGTATGATGTATATGGTGGTGTTGGTGGTGGATAACTTTCGTAGGGTGGATCCCAACTACCTTGAGAAGATGTGTATCCTTGAGAGGATGTGTATCCAAGCCCAAAGTCACCTAAACTCTGTGTCAGGTTTTCTGTGGAAGATTCTTCAGATAAAGGCTGGTGTGTTTGTCGTTTTCTTCTAGACTGACTCCCACCCATACTACTACCAGCTGTTCGTGTAGGCCTTGGCGGCAAATTCTTAGAAGGCTTGGATCTAGTACCTACTTCAGCATCGTTAACAAATGTACCCAAACCATGTTCCCCCTGAAAAAACAATGATGGACATCCACCACTACCACTATGTTCATACTCACCTCCACTTTGAGTACCACCCCCATCATTCTCGCTTGGTGGACTTAAGCCGCCGCCACCGCCACCACCACCACCACTATTGGTAGCACTTGAACTTGTTCCCTTAGATGTTTGTCGTTGTTGCTCTTGCGTTGCTGGGTTAGGCTCATCATCATTAGACAAGTTCAACCATGTGTTATCATCACGACCATCTAGTAAAGGCGCTTCCCTTTCTTCCAACCACGGACTCAATGGATCATCTTCCTCAAAAATATAATCCAAGTTTATGGGATTGAAGCTAGCATCTATCTCTGTTTGAGTTCTTCTCATTGTGTGCCTCAATTTGAGCCTCATATTGTAGTGTAAAAATACAAGTTTTTGTAATTTCTTGTATTTCAGTCTATTCCTTGTTTTTTGTGTGTATTTGGCTGAATGTACTCCAATTGCGCTCACAATTAGAAGAAGAAGTCGTTTGGCTCAAAACTTTGACTGCAATCTGCTGAAGTTCAGGGGCACATGTTCCATAATGTATCCACCATTCAGCTACACAAAATTGGAAGTAAACAATTAACAATGAGAGTTTTTGACTCAATTGTAGTTCTGTAGATAGCACAAATTACATATTCTATTTCGTATACGTATCGTACCAGGATTGGTTCGCTGAACTGCTCTTTGAGCCAAAGGAGATCCAAATGTATCTTCTTTATCCCTATAAAAAATAATCTGTAGGCACGAATATTATTTAGTTAGTAATCAGTAAGAGTTGTTTTTATTTTATAATGGATAAAAATAATGAGTATAAAGTTCATACTAGCAACTTCACTTACCTGATTGATTGCCCTAATTTGGTTATCCATATCAGGCTCCAATCTTTGAATGACATCTCTAACCCCGTTCATTGCTTCTCGAGCAGAGGCAGTTGAAGTAGTACCCCCATATAAGAATTGTGGATTTAAAAAATAGCCTATCGTTATAAATTAAAGTAAGAATCATGAGATTTTCTGTGAAGTTATGTAGATCAGTAACTGTATGGTTATACTTTTATTAAATTACAATATTACTTACCAGCTGCATGCAAATCATGATGTAGCTGAAAGCTCCAACGGTGATCAATAATCTTCCAATACTCAGTATGATAACGGCAGTTTTCTTGAATAGCCAACTTGGCTCTATCCATAGCCTCATAGATAAAACCCATGGTAGGCCTTTCATCTCCATCCACCATTCTGAGTACTTTAAGAAGAGGCTCTTGTACCTTGATAACATCAGCTGCTCTTTGCCAGAAATCTTTTGAGAGAATAATTTTCTTCATGTCATAGGCTGGGCCATTTTTTTTCTTGCCCCAAACAGAGTTTTTCCAACCATCTGACTTTATCATATTATTTAACTCTGTTTTGTACCGAACAATACTCTCAATGGCAATGAAATTGGTGGCAAATCTGGTAATTGAAGTTCGAAGCAGCTCTCCACCATTTGTAAACTGCTTCATGAAGTCGAGCACCCATGTATGATTGTAAATAAAGCCAGTTATGGTTTTGGCCTCTGTGATAACCCTGCTGACACTGGTTTTTTTCCCTATATCGTCAAGTATTAGATCAATACAATGTGCAGCACATGCTGTCCAGTACAGATGCTTCCTTTTTTCCATTAGAAGTTGCCCACCAGCCTTCATTGCTGCTTCATTATCAGTTACAATCTGTACAACATTTTCTTCCCCAACCATTTCAACCATCCTATCCATCAATCTGAAATAAAAATAATCACATTTAGAATGCTTTATACCATGCATCGTAGAAATCTATGATAGACATAATATTATTAATAATTAAGAAATTAACTACTAACCGAAAGTAGAAATCTCCCGTTCTGCTAGGCACATCAGATGCATCGCATGACCACATGAAAACAGTGTCTCTATTGCAATAAACTAGAAAATTAATGATATGCTTCCTAGTAGGGCCTGTCCAACCATCACACATAATGGTCACTCCTCTTTCCTTCCATATTCCTTTGAAAGAGTCAATATACTGTTGCATCTTGTCAGCTTCACTATTTATAAATGTCTCTGATATGTCATAAGGCGAAGGATTTTTGACACCACGCCCTACTTCAATTGCTGTATCAATTAGTGGTTGTGCCCATGGGGATGAGACCACAGAAAATGGTAGTCTATTATACACAATAAAATTTCCCCATGCATCCCTCAATTTTTCTTTAGCTTTCTTCACGAATGATTTGGTTATTTTTGGCTGCTTAGAGCTTTTGCTTCGACTGATTGCAGGATTCATTGCCCTCAGCCTAGTTTCAGGATTATCTGTATCACTCCATTTGCGAGAACTACCACCATGTACACCAGTTTCTCTAATTGTACTAGATTTCCTAAGTGCAGCACCAGAACTCCCTCCCGCGTCATACCGTGTGCCTGCGGAAGCCCTAAATCGCATGTTTTCTTCATATTCTCGTTGCTCCCTTAAACTTTCATTCCTGGCATAAGCCATATCACGTTCCTCGTCATTATCCTCATCATCAGAATCAACATCATCTCCTCCTAGTCTCAACCTTTGATGCAATTCTTCTTTAATTTGTTGTTTCTCGAGCTTTTTTTCTTTAGCATTTTTTAAATATGCTGCCATTTCCTTCCTAACAGTAGAATCAGCACCAATGCATGCCTCAACATCACCTCTTTGAGCTGCAATGTGTTGCTTGAATCTTGTTATTCCACCGGATACAATTTTCCCACATAGCAAGCATTCCACTTTGTGTCTATTGCCATCCTTTGGGAATCCATAACACCATCCAATGTCCTCACTAGGTGTCTCCACTCCTGGTGCCTTTTTAGGAGCCATTATGATTGGTAGAATCCTAAATGATCAAAATTCAAAACATAATAACTCAATATTCAACACGGAAATTTATTATCTAAAATATTCAAAATTAATAGGAGTATCTAATTTGTGTTAATTTTTTATATTATTATCATTTTCAAACAAATTGAAAATAAGTCATATATGGTGTCATTTTAGTTGAATTTTATTTAAAATATTTAATATCAAAATTAATAGGAGTACCTAATTTGTTAAAAAATCGCAAAATATTTTTTGTTTTTTACTAAAATTATTTGTCATTTTCAAACAAATTGAAAATAAGTTATATATAGTGTCATTTTAGTTGAATTTTATTTAAAATATTTAATATCAAAATTAATAGGAGTATCTAATTTGTTAAAAAATCGCACAATA
>JAESVK010020827.1:0-10191 GCA_017140935.1 Hamamelis virginiana | reverse complement strand
AAGATCCATACAAGATATTATAATGAAATATAAAACCCTAAACTCAAAAGAACAATTGGTTTTAGGGCACATATCTAACACTATCATGTCAGAAAAAATTGCCGTCATACATCTTTGGAATGTACTTAGCGCATTACACAAACCCAATGACATACGCCTAAAACAAAAGGGCATGTGAAAGTGGTCTTTTCTTGATCCTCAGGGTACACAGCTATTTGGTTATATCCAGAATAACCATCAAGGAAACAGTAATAGCTTTGACCCGCCAATCTCTCTAGGATTTGATCAATATAGGGGAGTGGGAAATGGTCCTTCCTAGTATTGGAATTCAGCTTCCTATAGTTAACACAAACTCTCCATCCTGTGGTGGCTCTAGTTGGGACTAGAATACCCTGTTCATTGGCCACTACAGTGATTCCAGACTTCTTAGGGACGACTTGGGTAGGAGCTACCCACTCACTATCAGAGATGGGGTATATGATACCCGCATCCAAAAGTTTAAGCACTTCTTTCTTCACCACTTCCTTCATATTTGGGTTGAGTTTTCTTTGAACTTCTCTAGATGGCCTAGCCCCCTCTTCTAGGTGAATATGATGCATGCAAATAGATGGGTCAATCCCCTTCAAATCCGCTACCGACCAACCTATTGCTTCCCTATACTTTTTCAAAGTGTCAATTAGGGCTCTCTCTTGCAAATCACTCAAATCAAAGGCAATAATGACAGGGAGAGTATCATTGGGCCCTAAGAATGTATACTTCAAATGGGATGGCAAAGGTTTGAGCTCAAGTAGAGGAGGTGACTCCAAAGAGCTAGGCATAAGTGTACTAGCCAAAGGTGGTAAGGGTTCGGGTTTAGGTGTCCAAGTTAGGCTACCTACGGATTGGGATGACTCCAAAACTTGATTAACTTCCTCAATGCATGAGTCGATATCAAAGCTATCAATGTCAAAGTAGGCAAGGCATGCCTCCAAGGGGTCCTCAGTAAGGATAAATGGGAGGGACTCTTCAACTAGCTCATCAATAATATCCACAAATGAACATTCCTCAAAGTGATGAGGATGGTTAGCCGCATGATAGACTTGCAGCTTGGCCTTCATGTTGCCAAAGGACACCTCCATGATTCCAGATTTGCAGTGAAGAACTGCATTGGCGGTCACCAATAAAGGTCTACCTATAATCACTGGGATTTGGGGTTTACTACTATCCACAGGTTCCATGTCTAAGACTATGAAGTCGGCAGGAAAGACAGAGGATTCAATTTTAACGAGGACATCATGTAGAACTCCCCTAGGTACCTTAGTGGACCTATCAGCAAACTGGAGAACGGTGGGTGTAGGCTTTAACTCTCCTAATTCCATCTTCGCATACACAGAGTATGGAAGAATGTTCACACTAGCCCCAAAGTCTACCAAAGCTCTATCCACAAAATGATCTCCTAGGAAACATGGTATGGTGGGTGTCCCAGGGTCTTTCTTCTTAACAGGGATTTGGTATTGGCAGACTGCACTAGCTATGTCAACAAGTGTAGAAGATTGAGCCAAATGCACACGCTCTCTCCTTTGATGGGTACATAGATCTTTCAAAAACTTGGCATAAGATGGGATTTGTTTGATTGCCTCAAGTAGTGGAATATTGATTCGCACTTGTTTGAATACCTCCAAAATATCATTAACAGAAGCTCATTTTTTAGCTTTCTTAGCGGGTGACACAAGCGCCGAAGGAAAAGGGGCTTTGGGCACATAGGATGCCACGGGGTCTTCTATCTTAGAGGGAAAGTTATCCCTCTCAATTTCCTCAACAACCTCTTTTTCAGGACTTCTCTCTTTTCTCTTGCTACTCTCATCATTCCCTACCTCTCCAATTGGAGGTGAACTATCATCCTCCATGACATCCTCTCCTACCCTATTATCCACAACCCTCCCACTTCTAAGCACAGTAATAGCTTGCACATCCTCATGCTTGACCGGCTCTTGAGAGGTAGAACTCTCAGCCACATAAGCTCCCTTAGGGTTCATAACCGGTTGACTAGGTAATTTCCCCTCTTCCCTACGGTTCAAGGAAGCTGCTATTTGACCCATTTGAGTTTCAAGCTTGGCAATAGATTGCGAATGAGAATGAAGAAGTTGGTTGTTGGCTTCCATGGTTTTTAGAGCACTCAACACTTGCTCTTCAAATCTTGGAGTTCTTTGGGGTGGTTGGGGTTGTGGTGCTTGAACAACTTGCTGGGGTGGAGGATTGTATGGTGGTTGAGAATGAGGCACCATGGCGCCTTGAGATTGGTATTGATTTTGAGATTGGGAAGGCCTATAATGTGCAACCATGCCCTAATTTGGTCCTTGGTAATTGGGTCTCATGGGTTGAGAAGATTGGATGGTAGGCCCAGGTGGTTGTTGTTGACCCCAACGAAAGTTAGGATGATTTGCCCATCCAGGGTTGTAGGTATTTGAGTATGGGTCACTCCTTGGTTGCCCATACCCTTGGGCAACATTGACATGCTCATGAATGAAATCGGGGTATTGCCCCTCCATGGGACAAGACATGGTATCATGGGTAGGGTCAGAACAGATGGAACAAAATTCAGACACCGAATTGACTATGGCCTTAGAAGGCTTCTCATGAAGAGCTATGAGTTGGTCTAATTTTTTGGACAACACCTCAATGTTTTGATTTGAAGAAGTGGTTTGCTCAATTTCATAGATGCCTCATTTCTTAGATGAAGAGGAGGATGGTGTTGGGGCAGTTTTCTCTCTCTCAGAAAAACTCATGGATTCCATATGGTAGGAATCCTCACTCATAGTCTCAAACAGTGCCCAAATTTCATTGTCACTTTTTCTCAAAATAGACCCTCCACAAGCCGAATGGACAAGTTGCCTATCCCTCTCTCTCAATCCTTTAAGAAAGATTGCACAATTTGCCACTTCGGGATATCATGGTGTGGGCAAAGTCTAATCAACTCCTTCAACCTCTCCCAAGACTCGTAAAAGGACTCTCCTTCAATTTGGGTGAAGTGAGTAATGCTATGGCGCATCTGGGAGGTCTTGCCTATGGAATAATATCGGGCTAGGAAAAGCCTTTGAAGCTTCTCCCAAGTGGTGACGGGTCTAGGAGGTTCAAGAAATGTAAGCCAATGCTTGGCTTTGTCCTTCAAAGAAAAAGGGAAAATAAACAGATGTAGAGACTCTTGAGGGAAATCTCTAATCCTAATGGTGTGGCAAATATTCACAAATTCAGTCAGATGATCGTACGGGTTCTCACGATCTAACCCATAAAAGGTAGGGAGCATCTGGATGGTTTGCTGCTTAATCTCGTAGGTCAACTCCTCTATATTCGGGTCTTGAATGCATGATGGGGGACTGAAGGTGTTAGGCATGAAGTGGTCACGCAACAACATAGGTGGGACTTGTTGCGGTGGATTCTGCTGGGCAGCTCCACCTCCATTATTTCCTAAAGTATTGGCCATTTCTATGTCAATGACCGGTGGAGACTCTTGAGTATTGCGTCGAGCAGCCCTAGCGGCTCTCAAAGTGTTTTCTAGGTCAAGGTCTAAAGGATGTAGCTCCTGAGATAGTGAACGCCTACCGTGCATGCAGCTCTACAACCCTCCCACTATATGCTTAATGAATACAATGAATGAAAGAATTGAATAAATAAAGAAAGAAAAAAATAGAGCTAAGAGAACTCCCCTCGTTCCAGGTCGCTAATCTTTACGCAGTCCTATCCAACATGTTTAGCAAATTTTAGCAATTTTAGCCTTCAAGGGCTTTTTAGCGCATAGGCTTAGCAGGTGGAAGTACCTAGATATAGTAACCTGAAATAAGAACAAGTAGATCAAAGCTACGAAAGAAAAAGAAAATAATATAAACAAGAAAGAATGTCTAATTACAACTAGAATAGCTTTTTAAAACTTTAGTTCAATTCAACGCACAAATCCCCGGCAACGGCGCTAAAATTTGGTCGCACCATGGCGAGGGAGGTTAATTCCTCACCACGCGCCAAGATTTAAAAGATTTATAAGACCACACTCAACAGAAATTTAACCTCAATTCATAGAGTCAATGGGAGTGCGGGTCGTCCACAGAGAATTTGGTTGAATCAAGTTAAGAGTTTATAAGAAGCTACACTAGTGAGTGAAATTCAGAGGTTGATTGATTTGTTGGTTGATTAAGTTCCTAATGAGGAATTAAGAACGCGCTAAATTAGATTAAAAATAAGATAAAGTGGAGAAAGGTAATGGAGTTGGTTCGGATTAGGGCAAGACAATAATCACCACTTGTAATATGAAATGTTATTAAATATGGGATAGTGGTAACCCAAACTACAAGATTAGGTTATCCAAAAAGATATGAATGATCAAGTGTATAATGATTAACCATAAGCCATAGACTATCAAAACTTAACAATAATGCATAACCTATGCTAACAATCAAATCATCATTAACTCAATCATTCATTAAAGTAAGCACCATTTGTATTTGAATGTAAAAGTAATCACAGAAAACTAATACATTTAAAGGTAAAATAAGTTTAAGTGCAAAAACTCTCAAATACAAATCCATCCCAATATTCAATATCATTAATTACAAAATGGTGACTAGAAACCTCACCCAAAATCCTTGCCTAACCCCGTCACCGAGTGACCTAGCCGGCCATGGCGTAGATCGGCGATCCTTGGATGTTCCTCCATGTCATAGTCAAACTTGAGTCTTTTTAGAGTAGATTTGATGGTGGTTGGCAACCAAGAAAGTGCCAAGAAAGCAAAAGAACACAAAACCTAGCTTTATGAACAAAAAAACAAAAAGGAAGCTTGTCCTCACATCAATAAAGCTGGCATTTATACCCCCCTAAAAGACAAGGAGCAAAATGACCAAACTGTCCCTTAATCCCACAATTATTACACAAATACATAGCATTAAAATCCGGTCAGACAGTCGTCTATCGATAGCGTGCAATGCACCTATCGATAGAGATTGCGAAGTAAGCCTGCGAAGGAGCTGGAACCAAGAATCTCTATCGATAGCGCTAGAACGCCTATCGATAGAGAATGCGTATGATTGAATCGCCTGAGAGCTGAAGGAGCCGTCTATCGATACATGGGCCATGCGCTATCGATAGATGCTGAAATTACGTCCGGCAATGGGAGACCAGGGGCTGCCATCTATCGATATACATCCAGGCCTATCGATTGATCATAGAATTGTTTCCAAAAATTGCTAGCACAGAAGCCCACGTCTATCGATATATAACTCCACCTATCGATAGACCAAAATTACGAATTCCAAAATGAGATCCAGCAGCCACCGTCTATCGATAGGTATATTTGCCTATCGATAGGTCTTGCTCGAGATGAAACTTTGGATTTGCAGGGGCTGTTATCTATCGATACCTGTATGCACCTATCGATAGATGACCAAGAATTCCTCAGAAAAGCCTGAAACTGCAGCTCAATGCTCCCTCAACGCTGTCCAATCCTTCGATTGCGAGCTGCGCTTCATCGGAGAGCGAAATTGGGGCTTTAAAAGGCCAAAAACCTACAATGACAATAAAAACAACGTAAATGACTATATACGCAAAACCTATTGAATTACCTCACTAGTATTATGCAATTAGGTTCAACAATTAACAATTTAGAGCATATAATTGCGAGCAATCAGTGTCTTAGGGATAGATTTGGAAGGAACCCTATTTAATAGATAAGCGGCTGTTTCTAATGTATATCCCCAGAAGAATATTGGCATATCAGTGTAACTCAGCATCGATCGTACCATGTCCATCAAAGTACGATTTCTCCTTTCAGATACACCATTCAGCTGAGGTGTACTAGGAGGAGTCCACTGTAATAATATGCCAGCCTCAGTCAGATGATCTAAAAACTCAGTGGTTAAGTATTCTCCTCCTCGATCTGATCGAAGAGCTTTAATACTCTTGCCAGTATGTTTCTCTACTTCAGCTCTGAATTCTTTGAACTTTTCAAAAGATTCAGACTTGTGTTTCATAAGATACACAGTCCCCAACCGTGAGTGATCATCGGTAAAGGTAATAAAGTAGGTGAAACCACCCCTGGCAACCTTATTTAAAGGTCCACATACATCAGAATGTATCAGCCCCAGTATGTCTCCTGCCCTCTCACTGTGACCAGTAAAGGGCGATTTGGTCATTTTACCCATGAGACAAAGTTCACAAGTAGGTAAGGGTACAAGTACATATGAGCCCAGTTGCCCATCATTCCCTAACTTGTTGATCCTCTCCTCACTAATATGACCTAATCTCAAATGCCATACATAGGTTGAGTCTTTCTCATCTTGAGGTCTTTTATGCCTCTTGGCATCACGTCTATCCTCTAAGCAGTTCACACTACCATCCATGTTTAAGAAATATAAACCATTTAAATATATGCTAGAACCAACAGATTTATTCCCAATAGAAATAGTACAACTATCCCTATTGAAAACAAATTCATAGCCATAACAAGTTAAGGATGAAACCGAAATAATGTTCTTGACTATTCCTGGCATAAATAAACAGTTTTCTAATTTCATGACCTGTGCAGATGGAAGGTTTAAGTCACAAGTCCCAACAGCTAATGCAACAACGCTTGCTCCATTTCCCACTCGAAGGGTAACTTGATCTTGACTTAATTTTCTGTTTTCTCTTAGTTCTTTAATATTTTTACATATATGAGAACTAGCACCGGTATCTAATACCCAAGAGGAAGCATCGCTTAGTGATAGATAAAATCTTGAATTAGGAACTCTTCCAAATTCTATAAGCCTCTTATCTTTATAAGGTTCAGTCAAACAATAGTCATTTTCATTTTCAGATATTTGTGTGAGTATAACCATTATGATATCTACAAAAATAAGTAATAGATTATTAAAATATTTCATGTAAAATACCATAATAACTTGGTCTTTAGTTTTATGGTGTCTCCCACTATTTTATCAAATCCCATACACCCTCTATAAGATTCGAGAATTCAGGACAAAATTCTTAATGGAGATTGGGGTCCCATTTGAACTAGTGGACCTCACATAATAGGTTCTTGGACCACTAATCCAAATGGGTGGATAACTCTTACCCAATGCTTCTCAAGCAATTTCCAACCTTCCTTTAGCCACTAAATTGCAGTATCCTCACATAATAGGTTCTTGGATAGTGCTCTTTAGTTAAATCACACCTTCCATTCACATGAGTATGGTCAATTGAATGTTGCATTCCTCACATAATAGGTTCTTGGAATGCCCCATTATCGCACCTCATGATATCTAATATGTAACAAGCTAGTATGAACCCTCAGAATGAATGTGTTCCCGCATATCTGCAGCCAAACACATCCACCATAAAGATCCACCTATCTTGTAATGGTAGGAGGCTAGGATAAAGCACTCGTATGCTTCTTCCTTACAATTTAAATTTGAAAACGATGGGTTTTAGGTCTCATCAGATTTAAACATACATCGCATGCATACATATATCACATATATAAATTATTAACCATTCTTTATTATTAGTACAATAATGATATTCCCATTGTCCATGAAGGAAGGGAAAACTATCATTAAAGACATATAATAATATGGTTAATGGGCCCCCTAAAATATACATCTAGCATATATATATATATATATATATGGGCCTTATGGAAAGTTTATGGACTTTTAAGGTTGGGCTCAACTAGAGCCATTAGCTGAGCCTTAGGTCTAATGTGGGTTATGTGATCGTAATTTTAACCTGTAACTATTACATAAAAGAAAAGTCTTCGAAAGCCTTCTCTTTGTCCTCTCACTGCTCCATGCATCCTCGGGTCCACCACGTACCTTCTCGATCTTTAAAGTACATTTACAATAAACAAAGAAAGGGTATAAAGGAATAGGGGAATACACTTGGGAGAAAAGGGAGAAGGCATGCGAGCCTTAATTAAAATTACATCACCAAAATTTAACAACTTAAATTTACAACCCATAAAAGAATACACATCTCATGCGACCAATCACATCTCATTTTAATTGGTCTTTTAAGTCCATAACTTTCCATTTATTATACAATCTAATTGCATAATATAAAGCATTCAAAGGAACAAAAAATAAATGGCAATGGCATGTATTTAAAATTAAAGTAACACTTTACTTTTAGTGTTTTCTCAAAACATCAAGAATCTGCCCGCTGTTTTGTAATAATTATTTGCACCTTTTAAAACAACTTTTAAAATACAAGAACACTTCATTTCACTAGGATTTTCAGTGTTCTTTCCAATGGCAGGGGACTCGTTAAGTGATTCCAACATTTGATATCACTTTAAAGCGTTTTGCGACTTCAACTCCAAATCTGGACAGATTTGAGTATCGATCGCAAAATACTTAGTACGGCTAGCTAAAGGTCAAAATTAATTATGGGAACCCTTCCTACAATTATTTAAGACCTTATAAAAGTGAAGTTGATAAGTGGCTTGTTGTAAAAATTTTTAAAAACAAATTTTTAACATTTTACAAACTGACAATGTTGCTGTCCAGAAATGGCAGCACACTGTTTTAGCTTTATAACTCTTATAAAACCTATTCAATTAATATAATTTCGTGCACTAACTATTAGGACACTTAAATATATTAACGTAGATGACCCCCATGCAATTTAATCGAATTAAAAGGCTAAAACACAAGGTGTTTCAATCCAAAACCCAAATATGGCAATTAGGGTTTCTAAAACCCTAATTTTACAAACATTTAATTTCTTCACTTTTTGAATTTCAAAATTGTTTCAAAATAATTTTAAATCATATAAACATATTCAATAAACATAAGTGAAGACAATTTAATGTGATCAAAAGGCCAAAGATGGCCGTGACACACTAGGGTTCCAAACCCTAGAGTGGCCGTGACTTCCATGGGTCTTTGGGTCTTTGGGGTTTTTTATTTTGATTAAATACAATATCCTATATTATAAACTAATCAAAGTAATTATAGAATTAATTAAAAACTATAATGAGTCATCAAATTACAAGCTTTCCAATTTCATAATGATTCTAAATATCACAAGCTTCGAGTATTAAAGAAAGTAGAAAATTAGAATCCTTTTTGAAATAGGAAACTTTCCTTATCTTCATTAGAGTTTCTAAAACTCTAATTGCAGCCACCATGTAATTAATTAATTTTATTAATTAACTTCTAATCACATTAGAACTTACCTAAATAGTATCTTATACTAAATAGGATAAAGGTTATCAAATAGGAAACTAGTTGAAATTGGCAACTCCTAATCTTACTAAGTTTCCTATTATGAATGGGTTTTTAAAATTGATGGAATCTCATCCATCAATCATGGCCGTCCAATCTAGGGTTTCTAAACCCTTGAATAACTAAATTTAATTAGGGTTTCAAACCCTAGAGGCAGCCCCCTTCACCCTAGCTGTCACCTACCCCATGAAGGCTATTCTGCAGAAAAACTGTGTTCTGTCCAGCAGCTGTTTTGCCTCCAAACGCTGTCTTAATGGCTTGTAAAAATTCCAAAATTGATATAGAAACGTTCTTTATCGAGTCACGATCGAAACAAGACCGACCTCATGCGATTTGGATATGTTTTGATCAAGATACAAGCCACACAAGTGGGCATGCTATAGAAAAACGGGATTCCAATTAATTAAACATATTTTAAACACATGCCAAGCTATGCCATTCATGATTCGAATCATAGGTTTGAGTTGGCTCTGATACCACGGAAAGAATATGCCATGGGAACGCAGCGGAATGTAAACAATAAAAAATTCTCATTGATATTCATCCAAGAATCGAACTCAAACTATAAAAGCGAATCAAAACAATTAATCAAACATTAATTAAAGCTTACTTGTGTTCCTTTGTAGATGCTATCCTTTAATCCTTTGCCGTGAATCCTCGCGAAACCTCGAGCTCCAAAGATATGGAAGCCTCCAATGAAGTCCACACAAGCCTAAGACTCCTTGAACTCCTTGATCTCCACAACTCTTGAAGAGAAAGCAAGCTTGAGAGGGAGAGAGAGAATGGCGGCAAAGAGAGAGTGAGGCTCACTTGGAGTTGGATTATGAAATCCTAGGCCTATCCCTTATATTTATAGACTCTCTCCTCTTTTAATGATGTTTAGTTACTAGTGCTAGCATGACCAAACATCATATTATAATAGGTTTATCCTAGTTTAGTGTATCCTTAATCCTTTTAATTATTA
>JAESVK010020679.1:0-10178 GCA_017140935.1 Hamamelis virginiana | reverse complement strand
TAGATTATATATTATTTTATGGGACAAATTCCTCTAACTGTTTACTTTATCATTATTGCTATCACTCGTTGTCAAAACACTTTTGTGGATCTAATATTTTGATAAACCGATCATTGGATTAATTAGATACTCTATTTATGTAAGTCATACATACAAAAAATCATATTGATCCAACGATTGAATTTTTAATATCTCATTATAAATTTTTTAATATTTTTTAAAATATCTAAGTATAATATTTTATTACAGTAACATTTTTCAAAAATAAAAAGTTAAATCACTGTAATTTTTGACTACCCATATTAGTGTTTTGAGAACAAAGGGTAAAATAATAGTAAAGCCAACACCAGTATTGACAGCTGGATTGTGCACCAAAAGTCTACGTAAAGTCTTCCTTGAACTTGGTTCACATATTCGTTTTGATAATTAATGCAATAACAATCATCAAATCCATTGTTTATTTAAGTATTCTACTCTTCGTTTCTTAAGCTTAAACAACAAATCGAGTTCAGGTATTTCTTCTTTGTCAACAAGTGCGGCCATCCACATCGAATTTTAGAGTCCAATTTTTTGCTTTCATGCTCATGTAGTTCCTTTTTTTTGGCCTCAAGCAATGCTTTTTATGGCTTTTGGATGTCCCATGGCAATTGACAATGACACTTAGCATTTAAAAACTTATAAATCATTATCTAAAGAAGATTTTAGATAATCGCTCTCTTTTTTCCCATTTTGCCCTTTGAAAATCAGCTGTAGAGAGGAGGTACGTTTGGCGTGGTCATGGTTTTGTGGTCATTTGATCGGTTTTCCTTGGTATATCATTGTTTGGGTTCTTTTTTTTTTTTTTTTCTTTTTTTTATGTTTGCTGGTTTTGCTGCTGGTGTTTTGAAATCTTAGTTATGCCCCTTTGAAACTTTTTTGGGCTAGCTGTTAAAGTGAAGAGTCGGGAAAAGGAGTTGTTTTAAAATATTATGTTATGGATACATGTGTACGAAGAAATCAAGCTCCATGGCGTGCTAGTCACGAAAGAAATCTCTTGCTTTCATTTCTCAAAGTGCTTAATTTTCAACAATGATTCATAATATGTGTAGAAAGAGGAGTTTTTTGCAAAAGTATGGTTTGAAAAATACTTTTTGACAAGAATATAGTTGATTGGAACAATTTTACAAAAGGGATTGTAGCCGCTGTTGCGGCTTCAAAATTTCAATATATTAAGAAACCGCAATAGCGGTTTCAAAATTTTTTTTTAATTTTTTTATTTTTTGATAATTTTACGTTTCACAGTTTTTCACAGTAAATTTTTTCAGAAACCAACCGTTAGATCACTGTGATTTTTGGCAGGCATGATATACAAGATTGGGGTCTCTAATCCAACGGTCAATTTTTTAAAATTTGCACCGCAAGTGACTCTACAAGAGAGCACCTAATCACAGTGATCCAACGGTTTTCTTACATCAGGTGTTCTCTTGTAGAGCCACTTGCGGTGCAAATTTTAGAAAACTGACCGTTGGATTAGATATTCCAATCATGTATATCATGTCTGCCAAAAATCACAGTGATCCAACGGTTGGTTTCTGAAAAAACTGACTATAAAAAACTGTAAAACGTGAAATTATCAAAAAAAAATTAAAAAAAAAAAGATTTTGTTGAAGCCGCTATTGCGGTTTCTTAATATATTGAAATCTTAAAGCCTCAACAGCGGCTTCATTTACTTTTGTAAAATTGTTTGAAGCAACCATATTCTTGTCAAAAAGTTTTTTTCAAACCTTACATTTGCAAAAAACTCTAGAAATAGTGTGTGAGTAATGATTACATCTGCAATTCCTTTTACTTGATGCGATTTACATAAGGTTCTTTGGATTTAATTGTACAGTTCAAATTTGTTGTATAAAAGACAATTTTGAAATGGGGATATAACCCATAATCCCCTGCTGTAGCGGTAGTAGACCCAAAACTCTTTTCCAAAAAGTCATAATTTAATATTTACTTATTTAATATGATTTGACATATATACCCTCAATTAATTATTAGAAATTCAAATTTTTTACTATTTTCAGTTTGGGATGAAAATGGTTAGGATGAGCTCCAACCGAATTTCTAGGTGGCAGAGAAAGGATCATATCCCTGTTACGGGAGTTGTGCAAAGGCACATTTCTACAGCAGCAAGAAGTGGTCACCGATCTCGACGGAGAGTGGAAGAGTCAGTAAGAAATCCTCGAGGCGGGAAGAAATTGCAACTGACGACAAATCCCTTAAAATAAACGTGTCAAAATGGACAGTTCTGTTTACTTCGCTGTCTTGCAACACCACCAAATCCTAGTTCTCAGCTTAATCACGAGCAGTGGAGCAGTAGTAAACCATTATTGTTTGAGACCCAAATGTATAAACGCAACTGACTTATTCTACGTGCTTAATTACCTTGCAAATACTAATCCTCCATAACCTCGAAATAGCACCTAAGATGTTCGACGAAATGCCCCAGTCAAAGAAGCACATTGCAACATGCCAAATAAGTAAAATTATTGTTCTTTCTAAATTATATTTATAGGTAAATTTACTTATTTATTTAAATCCATATAAATAGGTAAATTTAATTATTTCCAAATAAGTTTACTTATTTCTAGTTAATATATATAGGTAAATTTATTTATTTCCAAATTCGTTTATTTATTTTTAGTTTATATAGATAGGTAAATTTACTTATTTGTTTAAAGACATAAAAATAGGTAAATTTACTTATTTCCAAATAAGTTTACTAATTTCTAGTTAATAAATATATGTAAATTTACTTACTTCCAAATACGTTTATTTATTTCTAATTTATATAAATAGGTAAATTTACTTATTTGTTTAAAGACATATAAATTCATATTTGCAACATGTGGGTTTACTATCAAAAATTCAAAAAATGAGAATGAAAATGAAAATGAAAACATATTTCAAAAACAGTATAAAAAAGAGAGGAGAAATCGAGGAAAAGCATACCTTGTGAAAGAGAAAAGTGAAATAAAATTACTATTCTTTCTAGATTATATTTATAGGTAAATTTACTTATTTATTTAAACACATATAAATAGGTAAATTTAATTATTTCAAAATAAGTTTACTTATTTCTAGTTAATATATATAGGTAAATTTACTTATTTTCAAATACATTTATTTATTTTTAGTTTCTATATATATATATATAGGTAAATTTCCTTATTTGTTTAAAGACATATAAATAGGTAAATTTACTTATTTCCAAATAAGTTTACTTATTTCTAGTTAATAAATATAGGTAAATTTACTTACTTCCAAATACATTTATTTATTTCTAGTTTATATAAACAGGTAAATTTACTTATTTGTTTAAAGACATATAAATTCATATTTGTAACATGTGGGTCTACTATCAAAAAGTCAAAAAATGAGAATGAAAATGAGAACTAAAACATATTTCAAAAAAAGTATAAAAAAGAGAGGAGAAATAAAGGAAAATCATACCTTGTGAAAGAGAAGAAATAAAATTACTTTTTTTTCTAGATTATATTTATAGGTAAATATACTTATTTATTTAAACACATATAAATAGGTAAATTTAATTATTTCCAAATAAGTTTACTTATTTGTAGTTAATATATATAGGTAAAATTTACTTGTTTGTTTAAAGACATATAAATAGGTAAATTTACTTATTTCCAAATAAGTTTACTTATTTCTAGTTAATAAATATAGGTAAATTTACTTACTTCCAAATACGTTTATTTATTTCTAGTTTATATAAATAGGTAAATTTACTTATTTGTTTAAAGACATATAAATTCATATTTGCAACATGTGGGTCTACTATCAAAAAGTCAAAAAATGAGAATGAAAATGAGAACTAAAACATATTTCAAAAAAAGAATAAAAACAAAAGGAGAAATAAAGGAAAATCATACCTTGTGAAAGAGAAAAGTGAAATAAAATTACTATTTTTTCTAGATTATATTTATAGGTAAATTTACTTATTTACTTAAACACATATAAATAGGTAAATTTAATTTTTCCAAATAAGTTTACTAATTTCTAGTTAATATATATAGGTAAATTTACTTGTTTGTTTAAAAACATATAAATAGGTAAATTTACGGATTTCCAAATAAGTTTACTTATTTATAGTTAATAAATATATGTAAATTTACTTACTTCTAAATAAGTTTATTTATTTCTAGTTTATATAAATAGGTAAATTTAGTTATTTGTTTAAAGCAATAAACGGATATATCATAATTAAAAATCAAAATTTAAATTAAATTAAATCTCAAAAACTTACCATAATATCAGCAAAACAGTTACACTATTTAAAAGGTAATAAAGCTCTCCATAAAAACAATAAAAGGGTAAATCTGTCATTAAATAATTAAAGCTGACTTTAGAAAATCCTGGAAGGGGTTATGGGTAAACATTATAGTATTCTGGGCTACTGGTATGAAATTCAATATCTAAGAGGGTTTGGATAATTTTTCCTTTTGAAATTCATAATTTATTAAACGGAGCCTTATAATAAATTCTCTCAATTTGTTTTCTAACTGTGATGCATAATAATCACTGTGACATGATTTTCCATCTACTCAAGACCTATTTTCAACGGTCCTGATCGCACTGGCCAGGTACAAGTGGACCCATTTTGCAAATATCGAGGCATGTCTGCAATTGTTGAGTAGATGCCAGGAAAGCACAAGAACTTATGATTCTGTAAGGGCGTGTTTGGTCCTTCCTTGAAATGAAATCATGCCATTGTATTTTTCAGATTAAAATGAATCCATTTTTGTTCTCCATAGCTCTTTGAGACATAGTGAATTATTATTGCATTAGAGAAGCTTATGCTTTTTTGCTAACAATAGGGTCAATGTCATCATTTTTGGCCCTATTCAAAAGGACATCAATTTGTGCCTCTAATTGCCATTAAAAAATAAATCCATACTCGCCCTTTCTTGATTCAAAATTAACAGGATTGTTTGCATTATTAGGATCCCTTAAAGAGAGGTTCATTTGTCTTAACACTCCGGTTTGCTCATTTGCTTTATGGGATTCCATATCCTTTCCAATGGGAAAAGAAGAGAAAGGAGAGTAGAATTTCTAACAGCTAGCCCAAAAAAGTTTCAAAAGGTTTACATCTTCATGTCCTACATACCTAAAAAGTCTTTCATCCCATATGGATATATTTATCTAGACAACAACTTTTTTTTGGTAACCACAAACTTTGCAGCCTCAGTGGTACTTCTCACCCTTTAGGAGTTTTGAATCTCCACTCCTTTTGGGATGGAAAAAAAATCCCCATTTGAGAGTTTTTTCTTCAAAAAGTCCTCTTGAAAGATTTTTCGCTGCGCCAAAACTAGACTTCACTACATCAAAAATACATTTCACTATATCGGAAAACACATTTCACTACACCGGAAACAAGTTTCACTACGCCAAAAATGCATTTCACTATGCCAAAAAACACATTTCACTATGTCGGAAATATGTTTCATTACGCCGCACAAGTGGCTGGGTTAGAAATCAAACGATTAACCATCGGGTCAATCGGGTTGAATCGTGACGTCATCATGACGTCATAAATATATTATTATTTATTTATTTATTAGAATAAAAGCTGTAAAAGATTCAAAATATAATTTTTTTAAAATGTTTGTACAATTAATTCATATATTTGAATGTATATGCAGTCATTAAAATTGAAAATTGATAATTACTCTTGATCAATTTTTATTATATATTTTTTTTAAAATGCAAAATAAGAATATTGTATTATTAAATTAAGTTCCTTGGTTTCTTTTTGCTATTTGGGATTTTTTTTAGACTAATTTATCATTTTAGCCTTCTTCGCTTTAAGAGAATTTAAAAAGATTGGGGTTATTTTAGTCATTTTATTTTTTTTAAATAATAATAATAATTTTGACCAAAACCCGGCCTATTCTTTTAGGGGGAAATTAGTGAGAAGTCATGCTCTATAAAAGTTTAATGCAAAAAGTTCTCCTAAATTTTTTTGCCTTCTTAAGGTCCTAATTAAGATTTGTTTCATGCGAAAAGTCCTAATTTAAAAAAATAATTTTCAAAATGGCAGAACTACCCCTGAATGTATTTTTACTGCATTTTGGGAATTTTTACTGTCCCTTTTTAATAATTTTACTGCATTTTTACTGTCCATTTTTGGTATTTTTACTGCATTTTTACTGTCCATTTTTGGCATTTTTACTGCATTTTTACTATTCATTTTTAGTATTTTTACTGTTATTTTTTAGTATTTTTACTGCATTTTTACTGTCCATTTTTAGAATTTTTATTGTCCATTTTTAGTATTTTTACTGTGTTATAAACACAGTAAAAACACCATGAAAGAACACAGTAAAAACACCTTAAACACACTAAAAACACCTTCAGCATTTTTTCTGTCCATTTTTTTAATACCATTTTTAGCTTTTTTACTGTGTACAGTATGCGTTATAAACACAGTAAAAACACCTTGAACACCTCTTGAACATATTAAAAACACCTTGAACACATCGTTTTGCAGCATACACTTGGTTCCCAGTCATACAAAGACATCTTCGTTTGCAGCATGTTTGCCATGGCTTCTCTTGGCGGCATCGGCTTCATCCACTCCAATTAATATCATATCGGAGCAATTGACATCAACTGTGCAGCAGCAGATCTAAGCAATTGACTGCATAAATCACGATCGGGGAGCATTCAGCGAGATAAATTTCAGTTCGTGATCGTGAATTTATCGTTGATCTGCAGTGCAACAGAGAGAGATGCATTATTCTTGCTTGGTGCTGCAACCGATATTCTTGATAAATTTCAGTTTGTGATCGGAGCAATTTATCGTGAATTTATCAGATCTACTCCTCCATAGATTTGCTGCTTCCACCGTCGATCGCGTAAACACCAGGCTATCCTGAGATCGCTTCCACTGCAACTATTGCAGATTGCCGAAAAATTTGATGTGTTCTCACTACAACTGTCCTTATCTCTGCAAAGCGATGTTCGGGATATTCCATGACCTTCAAATCGAGCTCGAAGCCGTGAGCTTGAAGCGATTTGATGAAGAGTGAGAGGATTTGATGACCAAGTCGTTGACCAAGATAAGAAAGTGACGGTGGGTAGGATATTTAAGAAATATAGAGAAGCAAAGTAGGAGAGGAAATCGTAAAGAATGAGAGGACTCTCTCTCTTTCTCTCCCTGCTATCCCTTTCTTCTCCCCCATCTTCTAATTCAATGAAAAAACCGTCAAATGTGACAGAAGATGAAAGTAAGGCGAAAAGATGAAGCCAAGGGTATTTTTGTCCCAAAGATGGCAAAATGATCTTTTGCAAAAAAAATCTTTTAACTGGATTTTTCACACGAAATCTTTCTTAACTGGGACCTATGACCAATTTCCCTTTCTTTTAACCCGCCAATAAATCTGTAAACCCGTCGGTTCAATCACTGGGTTGACCGGTTTTTACTAAACAGGCTGGTTTTCAATAAGACTGAGTTTTAGGATGTTGAACCACCCAGTGAAACATCCGGTTTCCGATTCAACCGGTTGAACCGGCTGGACTGGTCCGAGTTTGACAACACTGTAAATTAGTAGCTACAAAGTCAAGGTTTTTAGTTTGCCTTTTAAAATGGTAGTGCTAATGGCAATTTGGCATGCACTCCTTCTTTTATGGTTGTACTTTATGGTATAAATACTCCACCTTTGAAAGGTTTTTATTCCATATTATTCATGTTTAATATTAAATTTGTCTTTGAAAAACAGTATACCTGCACAGGATTAAAATAACAAAAATTTTAATTATACCTATCTTTAGATCAATAGCATTCTTACTATAGCCCTATGCACTACTCTAGTAAAAAATCACAATAATTTAACAATCAGTTTCTAAATAAATTAACCGAAGAAAGCTATTATATTATTTTATTAATGATATATCATAGTATGTTACGGGAGGCGTGTATAAGGCTATAACAGGAGTGTTATCTAAGGCGGGTATAATGAAAACTTTGATTAGTTTGATCTTTGTGCAGGTATATTGTTTTTCAAGGACAATTTTGGTATTATAAATAATACGGAATGAAGAACTTTTAAAGGAGAGTTATTTTTGTCATTCCAAACAAATAACTGAGAAGGAGGAGTGCATGTGGGCAGATGAGAAGTGGAAAGAGCACTACCCTTTAAAAAAAATGGGAAATTGGTGAGAGGTCCTACTAATTAAGAAAAGTTTAATGCAAAAATGGAATGTTAACTCTAGTACCCAAATTTAACTCTAGTACGTTGCCTCCGCCACTGAAAACTTTTATGGGAAAATGATCAATAGGTCCCTGATTATGGTCTTTTTTATCACTATGTCCAAAGTATGTGATTTTATACTGATAGACCCCTCCAGGTCAAATTAGAAGTCAACTATTGAGTTTAGATTGTCTATAATACCCTTTCCTTATTTTAAGCTTGATTTTAGTTAAGATATTATTTAATGATTTATTGTGAATGGATAATTTAATATTTGAATAACATCTCCTACGGATTAAGTAAGTGTGATATAGGTTTATTTCCCGTAGAATTTAATATTTAGCGGGTATATTTCCCGTAGAATTTAATATTTTATACTGATACGAGTTCATTGTGTGCAGGAATTCGAGGAGCGACATCCAACTGATTTTCAACCGCATCAATAATATTATCAAGATGTAGATCCAAATCTTCAACTCTAGCTCTATTGAAGCAGTGGTGTCTGGCTCACTCTTAAGCTCAAGCAGTGATATTGGTTTGAGTTTGTCTTACCAGTGATTACTGCTATTAATTGTTGAAGAGTTGAGAGTACGCGCAAGTTGAAGAGAGAGCTCCGCTCTTCCTCCTTGTAAGCACTTTAATTATTGCTTCCTTCTATATCATGCATTTATGGCTTAATTAAATGAAATTTAGATTTCTGTTAATTTGCTTATAATTAATTAATTATAATATGAAGGAGGCAATCAACCGTGTTAAAATTAGTCTAAATATAAGTACAAAATAAAATAGAAGTATTCTATTTTTAAATATTAAACACCGGTTAGATTTTAAATACTAATTCTCATTTTTAAGGACGTGGCTAAAAAGTGTAAAAGAGGATAGCCAAAATCACATCCACAAATACCAAAAAACAATATAAATACAAAATTAAAAGAAAGAAAGTTTTTAATGCATGATTCAAAAAAAGAATATACTACTATAGCCATATATAGAACACCAATAAAACCAAAATAAATTAATAAATTTTCTTTTACAATAATTACAATACAATTGTTGCTAAAGCAAATACCCATTTGACAGAGAGCATCGTTTAAGTATAGATAATGAAGCTCACTAAAGACATATTTTTTCCATATATATTTTAAGTATTATAATATATATTAACCATCTTGGAAGAAATAACATCTATAACTTCAATAACCATCTACAAAGTCCAAGGAAATTAAAATATAAAACCATCCTATTCAAACATGAAAATAACATAAGTAATATATGTCAGACACAATCAATGCAAATTAAAGTGTGCATTGCATTTTTGTTTCCAATATTACTAATCTTAATTACAAAAAAAATATGTATTTTGGTAATGAAATATGCCACCAAATTTTGTACAAAAATATGCATTTTTGTTATTTTTTTTAGTGTTTTGAATATTTTTTTTTAAAAAATAAATAACAATAAATTTTATCGAATAAAGAGAGAAACAAACAGTGAGATTTGCCTTTTATCGGTTACAATAAAGGTACTCTAAAAGAAATTTTCGTTAATATGAAATTCAACTAAAGAAAATGAAAAAAATTCTTAATTAAATTAAATTTATTTCAAATTCTAATTCATTTCTAGATAAAACATGATTTTTCAAATAATTAATTACTATAAAATACGAAATAAATTACTTTAAATTGCGTGAGGTTAGTTGAACAGAACCAATATCCAATTATATTTAGAAAAACACACCATTGAATTGGATAAACTTCTTATGAATGCCATACTCACAAAAAATCAGAGTAATCCAACAGTCAGTTGACCTTATCCATTATAACAAAACTATTTATATTGGTTTCATCTAAACTGTGTATCATATGGTTCTTATTCATATTGTACAAATGTTAACATAGGGGTGCTATTTTGTAAAACTGACTGTTGAATAAGATGTTC
>JAESVK010020543.1:0-11240 GCA_017140935.1 Hamamelis virginiana | reverse complement strand
CTATTCCGCTGCGAATCCATGTCTGTGGTTTTTCACAGAACCTTTCAAAAGGACAATCTCACATGCTCACAAAAGTATGGGCCCAAGGCCCACACATCAATCTCACTCTCTTGCATTCTATCTTATGAAAATGGGCCTAAGGCCCAAGCACAAATCTCATTCTTACAGCTCACATCCCAAACTTACCATATGCCTATAACTTCTATCCAATTGACATGGGCCTAAAGCCCACTTCTCAAACTCACTGCGGATCTAAACCTTCTATCTAAAGGACATGGGCCTAAAGCTCGCGTCTCACATCTTCTCCTAAGACTCACAAATCAAAACCACTATTTGGGCAGCGTAACACTAGCACAGGCCTAAGCTCATGAATCTATAGGGTACTAATCTTTATTAGGTACATTGTCTCTTTGAAGACACATCCCTTAAGAGTTTAGGGTATTTCATAAAGGTTTAGTCCTACAGATCCAAGTCTTAATGGTTCTACACACTTCACAATCAAAGCTCAGACAAAACTGGGGGGAAAATCTGGCAGCATAACATTACAATAGTGTGTGATCAGGTGATGTAGGGTATGTGTCCTAGAGACAGTCTACATGGACTAATGCAAAGGGTAGGCTGAGTGTCCCTTACTCGCTCAGTCCAATCGATATACCTAACCACATGTGACATCAGGAATGCCGCGTGGGTCCAACAGTACGTGATTGGTCCGTTTGATATACTCGAGGGTACGTGGCGAGAAGAGTGATGGCTTTCACATACATGGAACCCGAGAGTGAAAGAAACCGGGCCCAGGGCTAGGCTCATCATTGGCTTTAGCATACAATGTCCTAAACATGCAGAGTCAATGCGCACACAATGCAGAAATGAAAGTCAAACAGTCATGCAAATGCCAGTGGTTGATTTTATTAATTAAGTAATTGAAAAGCCCAAAAATAATTAATTGGAGTTTAGCCTTCGACATCCCCAGCAGAGTCACCAATCTGTGAACCAGCTGACCCGGATCGAGAGGCCGTTGCACTTTTTGAATCATTGTGGATTGTGGATGATCTTTATCCGTCTCTATTTATCATTCTCTATCATCCACATTTATCATTCTCTATTATCCACTCAAGATTAGGTTTTGAAAAAGGATAAGTGTTTGCAAAAAACTGGGAGTCGCCACCTTATTTTTAAAGAACAAGGAAACCATAAAAAAGAGTTTTATTTTCAATAAAACAATGACCCCATATTATGGAAAAGTATGGTCTTTGAATCAGAGTTGGATTTGGGGGCAAGGTTATGAAGTGGGAAGGTTCCAAGGAACTCCTTGTAGGCACCCACCTCACCCTAATTAAAGGTCTTCTAATTAAGTTTGGGCTTTATCAAAATCTTATCACAACAATGCTATTTATCTAATCAACCACAAAATATGAATAATAATATATAATAATAATAATTAATAATAAAAAGTAAACAAAACCTAAAGACCTTAGGAGACACACGGTCAACCTAAGATTGGACTTGCGCCCTATTGACTGCCTACATACCTTACCAATTTCTTGATAAGAATCAAAGTCCACGTAGTTTGATTATTTAGGACTCGCCTATTGTAATGAACCACATAATCGAAAGAATTCTATCTTATCTAGGACTCTAACTTCGAGAGTTTGAATTTAATCGAAACACTTTTTGTATAAAAGAGGAAACTTCATTCCTAGTCAAACACTTTCAAAATCAGTTTTTTTGGAATTTTACTCGAAGTAGACTCCTAAATTAGGTAGAACTCAATTGCTATTATAGTTTTTACAACAAAAGACAGTCCTAAGCGGGGTCAAGTGACCCCCCTAATCCTAGAGTTTCTAGATAGTCCTAGGTTAGCCTAAATACCTAAAAGACTAAAATTATGCATGCTGAAATTTCTGGAAAAAAAAATGCAAATAAAAAATGTAAACTATACATGAAAAATGCCCTAAATGCAAACTAAGTTAGCTATGTGAACCTAGGCATGTTCCTAAATTAGTTTGGATCCTAAAAATGATTTTTAATCTACTTTAAGGTTACTTTAAACCTTTGACAGATTAAAATACAACCAAAGAAGTGGATTTAAAATCCAAAAAGAATAAATAAAAGAGTGTAAATTTCCTAATATGCAACCTAATATGACATAACAAAATAATCATGCATTATGCTTGAAAATACCAATTTTAAACATAAGGGAAGGGACTTACCTTAGCTTGCTCTCTCAAACACAATTCCTATGATATTTCAAACATTAAACATAAAAATGAATGGTATAAACAAACCTAAACATGTTCCTATTAACCTATACTAATTTAGCATACTAAAAAAAAACAAACAAGACTTGATTTTATTTATATAAAACTCATAAATGCAGAAAATTTATATGCTAACCTATATGCAACTAACCTTTATTCCTAACCTTTGAATACCCAACTTAGGTATCCATCCCTAGCATGGTATGGACATAGAAGAAGAATGAAGAAGAAGTAGAAGAAGAAGAAGAAAAGAAATAGAGGAAGAATAAGAAATATGCAAACTTATTAAAACAAACCCAATATTTAATTGAACTAACCTTTTTTGCTTCCTTCTCCCTTGCTCCTAGCTTCTTCTTCAAACTCCAAGGACTCTAAGGACTTCAAAGATGCAACTAAACTTGCTGAGGGGTTGGTGTTATGCCTTGAGGCTTTACTCTACCAATTTGGCTCTTTAAATGCCTTATGAGATGTGTTAAAACTGATTTCAGGGCTCTCTATTTATAGAGGGACTTGAAATTGATCAATGGCTGAGTTTAAATCTCTTAGAAATGAACCAAGGGCTCTAAACCAGCCTTCCAAGGTCTTCTAATTCATCCCAAAGTCCCCAAGGCCGAGCTAGACACATGACAACCTTTGGAAGAGCCCCAAATGAAAAAAAGACTGAAAAATAGCAGTTATTGGGCAAAGGCTCGGATAACCATCCACCTTGGGACGTTTGGCCGTCCCTTGGTGGACGGCCATCGAGCCTGCAGCCCAATTTTGCCCTATTTGGGCCTGTCTCAGCCCGTTTCGACCCGGTTTGGGATATTTTCTGCTTTTCTGGCTCATTTTAAGTCTAAATTCGACGATTCAAGCGCCAAAATGATCGTGATTCGATTCACTTTGTTTTCGAAAGTGTTTGAAGTGAAAATGCATTGACTATAGTCAAATTTTTAGGGAAAAGTCAACCGATTAGCTGTTTAGGGCCTGCCGGACCCAAATTAGGGTTTTGAAATCTGCTAGCCAATCGCTCTCAAAATCATTCATACTTCTCGAAACAAGTTTTAAAACATTTTAAGAAAGTGATTTGAAGCCTTTGAAGGCTTTGATTTGATAAAAAGATAGAATCCCGGTCGTTCCCGGTCGAAACCCTAATCTGAACTTAAAAAGGGGTCTTTGGGCCTCAAGAGCCAAACATGAGTCAGAAGGCTCAACAGACTTTGCCACTGATCAAATTAGCTACTAAACACACCTTAAATGTCCATGCCAAAGCCTCGAGATCATTTGGGACAAGATCGACAGTCATTCAGAGCTTTTGTGGTTCAAAGGACAGTACTACCCTTCAAGTCACAAAAGGTTTTATTTTCTATCAAGCCTGGCTCAGAATGCCATAAAATTTTACAAGAATGTTCTTAGACTCTCTAAAAACTAAATGCAAGAAGAACCGACTCAATCTGACCTAAAAACCTACATGCGATAATGACCTCTAACTAACTACTCATAAAAGTAAAACTGGCAACTTAGGGTTTTGACACCCTATTTCACCTCAAATCATAGGCAACCATTAGTGACCCTTCCCATGGTAAAAAATGGATGTCTACACTAACATGCTAGCCCCTTTCTTAGTTCTCCTCTCAGGTGCTATAAGCGCAGACAGAAATGGGGCTTTTGGCACATAAGATGCCAACAGATTGTCTAATACTGAGGGAAAGTTATCCCCCTTTGTATCAAACTCTCTTTTTCTGGTTCTTTTTCTTTTTCTATTTCTCTTCTCATACTCTCCCCAACTTTATTGTTTATCACCTTCCCACTCCTCAAAACTGTAACAGCTTTCACATCCTCATTACATTTAGGGTTCTAAGAAGTAGAACCCTCCGCTACATATGCTCCCTTAGAATTACTAATAGCTTGACTCGGAAACTTTCCCTCCTTTCTGCGACTAAAAGAAGCCGCTAGTTGGCCCATTTGGGTTTCTAATTTTGAGATAGATTGGGAATGGGAATGAGTGAGTTGTGCAGTGGCCTCTAGGCTTTTCAAAGTAGCTATGACTTGTTCCTCGAAACCAGGCATTTTTTGGAGTTGTGGTGGAGGTTGAGTTATAGCTTGACTATGATACTTAGGTGGAGGTGCATGTGGAGCACCATAGCTTGGGTATTGGGGTTGCATATGTGGTGGTCTAAAGGGCTGAACACTAGTGGTGTTGCTGCTGTAAGTGAGTCGCACAGGTTGACTAGGATTGGACCCTCTTGGTTGGCTTGACCACTGAAAATTTGGGTGAGCCTTCCACTCAGGATTGTAAGAATTAGAATAAGGGTCGTTCCTTGGTGGGGCATATCCTTGAGCAGCATTTACTTGCTCTTGGACGAACTCAGGGTACTGTCCCGTCATGGGACAATACGAGGTCTCGTGAGTAGGGTCAGTGCAAATGTTGCACACCAAGTTGACTGGTTTAATAAAGGCCCTATAAGATTGCCCTTGTGCAGCTATTATCTGGTCAAGCTTTTGAGACAGGGTCTCTACTTGCTTGTTTGCCAACGCTTGGTGATTTACGTTATAGATACCACCCTTCTTGGGAGGATTTTTCTTAGGCAAAGATTCATCACGGTTATCTAAGGACATTGATTCCATATGGAAAGAATCCTCACTCAATGCTTCGAATAAAGCCCACATTTCATAATCTCCTTTACTCAATATTGCTCCCCCACATGCAGATTTTACAGCCTGCGTGTCTCCCTCAGTCAAGCCTCTAACAAAAGACTCTATGATTTGCCACTTAGGTACATCGTGATGGGGGCATAACCTTAGAAGTTCTTTCATTCTCTCACATGCTTCATGAAACGACTCTTGTTCTTGTTGGACGAAGTTTGTTATGCCTCGTCTCATTTGATGAGTTTTTCCGACAGAATAGAATCTCGACAAGAATAATTTCTGAAGTTGTTCCCATGTAGTGATAGGAACGGCTGATTGAAGAGTACTGATCCAATGTTTTGCCTTATCCTTTAGGGAAAATGTAAACAAAAAAATTTTCTAGGATTCCGGACAGAAACCTTGAATTCGAATGGTCGAACAAATCCCTAAAAATTTATGCAAATGATTGTATGGGTTTTCTCTATCTAACCCATAGAATGTAGGAAGCATCTGAATGGTACCATGCTTGATCTCATAGATGAGATTCTCAATATGCGGAATTTGGATACAGGAGGGTGGATTGAAACTGTTGTGCATGAAGTGATCCCAAAGAGTCTTTGGGGCCGGTGGGGCCTGTGCAATCTCTGCAGGCAACATAACATTCCGTGCAGGTAACTCAGCCATTGGTGAATTTTGCAAATGTACGGACTCACTGGATTGTCTAAGAGAGGCTCTAGTAGCTCTCAAAGTTCTTTCTAAGTAAGGGTCAATAAGTATTATGTTTAAAGACAACGACCTCCTACCTCACATAAACTCACGTTTCCACAGTATAATCAAGGAATTCCAGATAAATGGTGAAACAGTTAAGTTTTAGCTTATTAATTTGCTTTTAAGTGTGCGGGAGTAGGACTCCCATTTCCTGATTAAGCAACCTGCAATTGGAGATAGAGAAAAAACAATATAAAAGAATAACTAGTATATAATATTAACAGTATTAATATTTACAACTAAAATTAAGTCCAATAATTTCTTTTTATAAACAGTTAAAATCCCCGGCAACGGCGCCAAAATTTGATCGTCACTGAACAAGAGAGATTATTCATTGTTAATGATCAAGATTAATTCATTTATAAAACCGCGTGTTGTTAACCACAATTCAATTGTAATTGGTGAGCACGGGTGTCGAACCACTGGGAATAATATTGGTTTAATAAGAAAAACGATTAGATTCAATTCTAGTGAAAGAATAATATCAAATTGGTTTGGTGGTGATAAGAGCTTCAAGTGTATTGAAGCAAAAACACAGATTTTAATTAAGCATATTAAATGCGCGATTAAATTAGTGGAATGAACGGAACCTGGGTGAGTGATCCGTTTGAATGTCAATTACGCACTTTAGTTATAAAATCCACAATTTAGTATCTATGTGTCGTGGATTATCCAACTATAAAAAGGAATCCCCAAAGAGATGATAAATAGCAGATTCGACACGTTTATCCTTGAAAATGAATGGATTGTCACTATCCACCTTAATTGGGAACAAAGCATGATAAATCGTTATTCATCGCAATAAGTACAATTGCATAATTATATAATTGCAATCACAGAAATACAATTATATTATATTAGATTTAGCAATAGTGTGCGGTAAACCATCACAACTATGGAATCACATAAATACATATAAAGGGGTGTTTATGTTAGATATGTGCCCTAAAACCAATTGATAGGTTTTATTTAGGGATTTATATTTCATTATATATTCATGTATGAAACTTAATTCATGAATAAAATGTCTTTTTATTATCATGTAAACTTGCGTTATTTATAACTTTTCATGAAAATGTCCTTGGATAGAATGATAGAGAATTGTATCTCAAGTGTTGAGATATAGAGACATACGATTCTCGAGCACATCTATTCTAGATATGTTCCTAATCATAGGTTTATTTCTTCGGGCAATAATAAACCGTTAAGATTAGCACAGCTTATACTAGCTCCATGGGAGGATGGTGAGTCTCGAACCATCTGTGTAGAGACACTATAGTAAACCTGTGGGTGCTTGTTAGAGAACAAGTACACCGAACGTGACCAATATGAGTACAGCTTATGGAATTCTATTTGTATGTCAAAAGCTGCTCATGTGTGTAGTCACATTTGTAATCCTTAGACCCGAGACACCACATGTTATCTTATGCATAAATTACTAGAGTTTGATAGTATCTCATACACTCTTAATCATAAGGATGTAATCGGTGCTCATTGGCTCTAGTGAGTTGTGTATGAAGATAGGTGAGCGTACAATAGGGGATCACCACCCTTAATATGAAAGGGCGAATGTCATGGTTAGTTCATAGATACTATCTCAATGAAGTCTTTGGCCAAAGCAGAAGGTAGCCAAGGAAAAGTGTTTTCAAAGGTTTACCTAATTGAGATTATACTCTGATGAACTTGTAACATATGATTAAGTTAGGGTTTGACATGAATCCATACCCAACTAACTTAATCAAGACATTGTTTGTTGAGGGATTATCTATAGCACGAAAGGTTTATTTAAACGTTCGTATATTCACCCACACCTAGGGTACGTCATGACATATTGCTAGATGTCACTCATGACTAGTGAAGGCCTAATGATAAGAGTTATCATTGAGGGCAAAATTGAAATTGTTCCAATCGAACCTAAAAATAGAAAGTTTCTATTTTGGGAGACATTGAGATGTCCCCTGCCACTACTAGGTTGGGATGAACCCAATGGGTCACACACAAAAGGACATAAGTGAGGTTCTTGAACTTGTGAGAGGGGTACACTCTAATTAATATATGTTTGACTTTAATTAATTAATGGTTAATTGATTAAGAGTCAAAAGGATATTTAATTCAAGAGTGTTAGTAACCTAAATGGGGTTAATGGTCATGCTAGCACTAGTAACCAAACACCCCAAAAGAGGACATGGATTAAATATAAGGAGGGAACCCTATTAGGGTTGAATTTGCAAGTCATCAAGCTCTCTCTCCCCAATAGTGCCGCCACTCTCTCTCTCTCTCCCTCTCCATGCTTGCTTTTTCAAAGGGTTGAAAATTCAAGAAAGGTTCAATTACTCTTGTGTTCGTGTGGACTATCATTGGAGGCCATCATACATTTGAGGCTTGGAGAATTGCGAGGACGATCATCAAAGAACAAGTAAGCTTTATTTATTGTTTTTATTTAAAGATAGATTCGATTTATATTTAGAGTTCATCCTTGGGATGAATACCATGGAAATTTTTTAAAATCCTACCTTCCGCTGCGCTTCCATGTGGTATTCTTTCAGTTTATAAACTAGAAATGCGTAAAGAATCCAAACTTCATCCTCACCCAAGCTTGGTAATTTAGTTACACATCAATGGAGGAGAGTATCCTTTATCCATGACAAGCTTCCAAGGGGTCATGTGATGGAAATAATAAAGCAAAAAAAAAAAAATGACTGTAGTAAATAAATAAAATGACTGAAGTAAATAAGAAAATGACAGAAGTAAATAAAGAAAATGACAGAAGTAAATAAAGAAAAGGGCTTAAGTAAATAAAGAAAATGACTGAATAAGTAAAGAACAACCCTCAAATGAGAATTGAGCCATGCATAAAAGTAAAAACGCAGAAAGTAAATGACAGAATATAAAGCAGAGTTGAACTGTAAAATTAAGTCTATTGAATTTGAAAAGAGAAACGATTCAAAAACGAAGTCTTGAACCCTCTTAAAGTCTCACATAAACACATATATATAGGCTGGAATTACAAATGACCAAAATGCCCTTGGCATCTCAGAAGAATAACTTGGAATGCCCTCAGCCGACTCATCTCTATCGATAGCGAAGTTTGGCTATCGATAAAACTTCTATCGATAGCGAGACTTGGCTATCGATAGAGATGTTCTCCCTTGACTTGTTGATTGCAGAATTTCTTCTGTTGTATTCCTAACTTCCTCGAATATGATCTTCAAAGTGAAAACATTCATCCACTTGATGCTCAGGCAAGTCTTCCTTAGGTTTGGCTTGAATCCTATTCCATTCTGCACAATTTTCCTACAAAAGAGAAAATCAGCATTTTTCAATGAATTACATAAAAACAGGCTTTTATTAAGCAACTAAATACATAAGGAAACGTAGTATTAACATAATTGAAGACATGATTGTGATACAATCAGTCGACTAGTTCATAGGGTTAGTCGACTAGCTTAAGATTTCTCAAAACATGGCTTCTGTTTGACATTTAGTCGACTAGAATACATAGGTTAGTCGATTAGGAATGCCAATATTTCGAGTTTTTTAAGTCCAAATCAACTTATAACATATGAACAAGTTAACGAAGAGTTCAAAAACATTTTTGGACAAGTTTAAAACATTTTCCAAGAATGAATGCCAATGCAACATGAGTTAAAAAGATTTTCTCTTGAGCTATGCAATGTTGAATAATTGAGATTCCTTACAAAAAGTTCCTAAAACAAGGAGAACAACTTGGCTTCTAAGAGATCTTCATAAGCTTGTCTTCAAGTTAATCTTCAAGGATTGAACTTCATGAGTTTTGATTGAATATGTGCGCAATGAATTGCTTAAGATATCTTGATGAGCTCCAACAAGATATAACTTCAAATCTATGGAGACACAATACTTAACCATTTGTTAGAAATAAAGTATGGTTTAGTTATCATCAAAATGTGGTCAAAGACCTTAGGGCTAACAATCTCCCCCTTTTTAATGATGACGAACCATTACTTTGAAATACATATAAAGAGCAAAGCTCCACCTCAATTTTGTACAACAAGCATAGTTAATCAACATATTCAATAAGCAATAATAAGGAAGCAATTGAATAAGCTCATTCAAAGTATTCAAATATTTCTCCCCCTTTGTCATCTCAAAAAGGGAACAAGAGAGAACAAAAATAGGAGAATACAACATGCACAATCATAATTCCAAAGGTCTAATCATACTAAGTTTATGCCAAATTGTGCAAAAACGATCCCCTTAGAGAGGTTTCGTGAAGATATCCCCCAATTGATTGTCTGTGCTTACAAATTCTAGTTCAACATTTTCCCTTTGCACATGGTCACGAATGAAATAGTGCCTAATTTCAATGTGTTTTGTGCGTAAGTGCAAGCAAGAATTTTTAGAAATATTAATTTCACTAGTGTTATCACACTGAATAGGTATGTGAGTGAAGTGGATTACATAGTCTTCAATGTTTCGGTAGTGGAAAGAGCAACCGAAGTTTATTTCTTGCTTAACCAAGAGACAAGCGAGTGACCAATAAAATGACAAGTGCCACTAGTGCACTTCTTATCGGTTTTCCAACCGGCAAAATCGGTATCCGAATAACTAGCAAGTTGAAAAGATGCATGCTTAGGATATAATAAACCCAAATCATGGGACCTAACAAGATATTTAAATATGCGTTTAACGGCAAGCAAGTAGGATTCCATGGGATTTGCTTACAATCTAACACATAAGCATACACTAAACATTATATCTGGTCTACTTGCGATTAAGTAAAGAAAACTACCAATCATACCTCGATATAATTTTTGGTCAACTTTCTTACCATTTGCATCAATGTCAAGCTTGGTTGAAGGGCTCATTGGTGTTGGACTAGACTTCACACCTTCCATGTCAACTTTCTTTAGCATGTCCTTAACATATTTAGCTTGATTGATCAAAATGCCTTCTTTGGTTTGCTTGATTTGAAGTCCAAGAAAGAATGTCAATTCTCTCATCATATTTATTTCGAATTCATCTTACATAAATTTAGCAAATTCTTCACACAAAAAAAATCATTAGTAGCACCGAAAACAATATCATCAACATAAATTTGAACAATAAGCATATCACTATCTTTAATCTTTATGAAAAGTGTAGTGTCAATTTTTCCTCTAATGAAACCATTATTTAGCAAAAATCCATTCAACCTTTCATACCATGCTCTTAGTGCTTGTTTTAAGCCATAAAGAGCTTTTGAAAGTTTGTATACATGATTGGGGAAAATGTTACTTTCAAAATCGGGAGATTGTTTAACATAGACTTCCTCCGAAATGCAACCATTTAAAAATGTACTTTTCACTTCTATTTGATACAATTTAAAATTCTTAAAACTAGCAAAAGCAAGAAACATACGAATGGCGTCAAGTCTAGCAACTGGTGCATATGTTTCGTCATAATCAATGTCTTCCTCCTTTTGGTTTAAGATTGGACTTCTTCTTCTTCTTACCCTTGCCGTTGGGCTTGGATTTAGAAGTCGAGGCCCCATCAACAACCAAAGCACTTCCTTTAGAGTCCTTTTTCAAGGTCTCCTCAGCAGTTGACAACATGTTCATTAGATCAGTCAAGGAGACTTTATCATTC